>JAPYYR010001390.1:0-16074 GCA_030523065.1 Aphidius colemani
TAGTATATATCCTTTGGTAATAAAAAAAAATTACATTTTCTATTAATTAATAATATATTATATTAAAAATAAATATTTAGCATCAAATAAGTATACATATATTATTATTTTATTATTTTTAACAGATACTTTGTTTCTTTTAAATCAAAAATTAAATTGAAAATTCTATTTCTTTTTTATTATTCGTGAGAATAAAAAACTAAATAATGCTCTAATATTATTGAACTTAATGCTGAATTCAATAAATTTTTATTTGTATATTTATTAACAAATTTTTTTTGTGAATATTTTGGGAAGATAAATTTAAATTTAAAACAGAAAAAAAATAAGAAAAAATACCATTAAAATTTGAAAGAATAAATTAATTGAAATGAAATACAAGAATAAAATCGATATAATAGGATATTTATACAAATTTGTTTTGATCGATTTGTCTGTTCTCTCTTGAGTCAAATAGTGCTTTATAGAATGAGTAGAGGTAAAAGGGATGGTGTTGATGATAGTGAATAGTCATGGTGATGAAGAGAACCAGATATATGTAGATAGAGAAAATGGATAGGAATGGTAATTGCCATTCGACATTCACTATTGATGAATACAAGGTGCGTGCATGTGCTTTGAATTGATAGAAGAAGAGGTGAATTATCAAGTGTATGAGTGAGGCAAAGCACACGTATTAAACTTGAAAGCATCATGTTAAAATAGTTTTGATAAATTCAAAACCAAATGTGTATGTTGAATAGTATGTATATAAACAAGATAAAATATGTATTATAAAATAAATGGCTATAGACAAGTAGATGCTCAAATTAAATTAACACGCGTTAGACTAATTTACAAAAATAGAAAAATTCTTGTTATAAGGAGTTAAAAAATTCACATTATTAATTTGATCAATGTGATTTTTAAATATTTTGATTGATGCTCTAATTGATGTATTACAAAATTATAGATAATAGCTAGAAATATGATACCAACATGTCGAATTGATGCAACTTAATTGGATATATTATATTAAAAAAAATAATAATAATAACTACGTGATGTTTTTTTATTTTAGAACTTTGGAATTTTATTAAACTGATAGTTAATTAAAAAAAAATAAAATGAGTTATAAAAAATTTGATTAATCTGTTGGTTTTATTTAAATTTGAATGATGAAAAATAAATGATTAAATGGATTTGAATATAGTAGAGTCGTTTAAATAAATAACTCTCTATATATATGTTAAAATGAAAGTAAAAAGAATTACGAGTACTCACGTGAGACTTTTCAAGTTGGCCAAATACAAGGATGACAACGATGAGAAAGACCATCCGGATTACATCCGGGATTTTGAATTTTGCGTTGCTTGAATTAATCCAACTTAAAATTCACATTGTTACAATGCACTTATACATACAAACCAAAGTTACTGTGGGATATGTTCATCGTCTTATTGCATACTCAAACTGGCTTTTCTCTATTTCCTTATTCACCAACATATATATATATCTTTTTATGTAACTATAGAACTCTAATGTTGTATTACGAAGTGTGAAAACTTACACGTGCTACTAATCGAAAACTCAAACCCGAAGAATTTCATATGTTTTATTTGAACACTAGAGAAATTTAAAGTAATCATTTTAAACTATAAATGAAAAAAAGAAGAAAGAATTTCTTTGTATTAATATTCTTTCTAAAAAAATCACTTTATTTTTCATGTACTTCGTGATACAAGGTTTTTATTTAATTTTTAATTTTTTTCTTCAATAAAAAGTTGGCTGAAATATATTAGTTGTTTTAGAAAAACCACGTAGGCCACGTAATTACCTAGCTCAATTATTAATATTTAATTTTTTTTTCTTCGTTTATTTTACAAATGTGATGTACAAAATTCAAGAATAAACACTTTCCGCAGCTATTATTGATTAATTTGAAATTACTCAATAAATATATAATATCGTTTCACAGAGATTTGCACACAGTGATCGCAGAAAATTGGCACATTTCAAGAATACAAAAAACAAAGAATACTTTGATTGTTCGTCAAATTGTATTAATATTCAATTATTTGTATATCAGTTGTTAGAAGTTATTGTTTGACATTACAAGGCCTCCGATGTTTGTTATAAATTTAAAATAAAAAAATTGCATTAAACATGGCTTAATTACAATAATAAAAATTTATTCATCAATTCCATCATATCGGCATTGTAAATTTTTAAATTGTGACAAATATTTTAGTTTTTTGTAATTATTTTATTTATTGATTTATCACATAATTGTTTATATTTTATTTTTCTTTGTGAAGATTAATTTTACTTTTTTTTTTATGATTAAATTTTTTTTTTACATTTAAAAAATTGGTCATATTTGATAAGCACATCCTCACTCACACATTTACATAGATATTTTTAAAACAATTAGCTAACTGTCATTATTGACATTTAAAAAGATCATAATTACAATTTCATAAAATCAATTCAAAATTGATATTTACAAAAAAAAAAAAAATGTAAAAGAAAATATTAATTATAATAAATGATAATTAAATTGCTGTCATTTAATAAAATAAATTAAAAACAAAAACGCGTACATTATCACAAGTCATCGGGCCACATTGTTAAAATTTTTCTAATCATATAATTAAGTATTTTAAATGTATATAAAATTGATTGCAATATTGACATTTTTTAAATGTCTCTTTGATAATAATTTCTCAAAATTAACGGGCACCGTGTAAAAGAGGAAGCACGCGAAATTAAAAAAAGAAAAAACAAAAAAAAAAGAAACTAATAAGCCTTAAATTGATTAATCCCTATCATTTGTATTATTTTTAATGTCATCTTTAATGATATTTTGATTTATTTGATTATTTTCATACTCAACGAAATCATCAAAGAGACTTGGCCATGCTTCAGTATCATCATAAGTACCAAGATCATTGCCAATTATTTCAGCAAAATTTAAAAACATATTCCATGTATCACGTGGTATACCACGTATACGATGATTATCAAGAAATAATAACCATTTTTTTAATAATGGTGGTTCACGTATTGTAAATACTAGCTTCCATAATACAATAGCCATGTCAGTTGGTAATATACGTTGTCCAGTTGTAATATCAAGACCAAAACGAAATGTAAATCTATACAAATCTTTAAACATTTCACTATTTTGTCTTAATTCATTAACAACATTTGGTAATCGTAATTGTATGCTAGATATACTATCAACATTTAAAGACTTAAGTCCGTTTATAAATTCAGTACGTGTAAATTGACACATTTGTTCAGCATCAAGTTTCCATGCAAGTACGAGGACCTTAAAATCATCTGGTGATAATTTTAAATCATCACAAAGTCTTTCAATACCATCAGCAAGTATTGTATCTTCAAGTGGATCCTTTATTGCAAATAAATAAACACAAATTTAATTATTTAATTATTCAATTTACATAATGAAAATGTTTTTCTTTTAATTACCTTGTAATGGTCAAATAGTGCATTTAATTTTAAATCTAGTGCATCTTTTTGTTGCTTACTATTATCAATTGTATTAAAACTATTTGGTGTATTTGATTTACTTGGTGGCAATCTAGCATAAAATGCTTTTGGTACACGAATATTATTTTGTACTGAACCACAATTATCGGATCCAACAATATTGACAAATGTTGATGTTTTATTTGTCGCTGTTACTGTTGCTGTTGTTGATGATGATGATAATTTTTTATTACCATTAATATGTGTATCTAGTGATGTCATTGCACCTTTTGAACATGTGTTTGATGGAAATAATCTACGTAATTCCATTGTGTCTAAAAATATATATTTTTAATAATTATCATTTATAATCTTTAAATAAAGGTCTTATAATATGAAGATTTTTTTTTACCTTCCTTAACTTCAGACACAGTTGTTTGTTGTGTCGTAGTTTGAGGATTTGGCACTTTAAAACACGGCCAACAATTTCCCATTGGTAATTTACTTTTAATTTATTAATAAGACTATTTTGCATCAGCGGTTTTTATGTCAAAAGCTATTATTAAAAATATTAAATAATATTAGAAATTATTAATTTAATCATTAATTTAAAAGAGCACAAGTATATTATTAAATTTATTATTATTACCTTCTTTTTATTGTTGATATTTTCTCCAATATATTAGGAGTAGGCCCAGTTAAGGCACTCCAATATTTTGTGTTTTTAATCTGCATCAATGTCAATTGTTTAGCCTCGAAAAAAAATATATTCTTCTTATATTTATTCCTACAATTAAGTACATAATTAATTAAATATTTATTATCATTATTTTTTATATATTAAGTGTCAATAAATTGAAGGACATTTTTATAAAATATTAAATTGATATTTACTATTTTAAAAAATATTGTATTTACCATAAACGTCAAAAAGTTTTATTTTCTTTTTCTCTTTTCAAGTTATAAAAAACACAACATAACAGCCATTATTTTGTCGAAAAATTTATACTGAATTTTTTAATGGTAACAAATATTATTTGTTAATTTATTATTTAGCTCTGTTAGTTTAGTTATAATTTTATGTTGTATATTTTAAGATTACTCATTATAAAAATGACACAAACATGTCTTTCATCTTTTTTTTTTTTTATTCGTCTGCCAGCGCCACTTTATAAATTTCAGAACTACAATAAATTTCAAATAATTAATTAATTTAATAATTTAACTATAACTTATATTTTTGTGTTATTTGATATTATATTTTATTTATTTAAAATTAATTTTCAGATTTAGAGCCAAATTTCGTGTTATTTAAATGAATAAATAACTTTAATTATCCAGTTCGAGTTACTAAATGACTAATTATTTCAACTAAAATAAGGAATAGATATATATTCATTAACATAAAATTATATCTACATAATATTTACTTAAAAACTTATAAAAATAATAAAACATTTTTCATTAATTATCACGGGCAAATAATTATTATTTGTCTTTGCATTTATTGATTTTTTTTTTTTACAGTTCACAGCTATACAGTTGAGGTAACAATTGGCAAGTTCTTATTGAACAAGTTACATTATTTAACAAATTGCAACATATAAATGTTTTTTGGTAACTTATTAATAAACAAATTTTAATATTTTGATTATCATTGCTCCAAAAAGGACAGTTGATTATTTAAAATTAAAAAAATATAGAAAAAAAATGGAGTTAAATAAACAACTCTCAATGATGTGGAAAAAATATATACAATTATACTAACTGTCATTGTTATTGTTAATTAGTCTTATTACTCATTGTTGAAATGTTTTTATTTTTCTAATTAAACAACTCGGTCAAATACTGACCATCCTGGTGGTAAAAATGTGTCAAATCCTTCAAGCAACATTTGATGATCCTTGAATAAAATACGTACTTGTCGAATAACTTCAGAACGATTAATTGCTTGTGATTTAAATTCTTTGAGTACTGTTATCAAAATGGGATAAACGTGGGGTTGATTTTGGAATGTATATTTAACTTGACGTAAATATTCAATAGCTCGTTTGTGTTTTAAATTTGGATCATAGACTCCATCATGAGCCATCATTGATGGACTTGGTGTTGATGACGCTGAGCTTATATGCATCTAAAATAATAAATAATAAATATTAAAAAACAACAATCTAATAAATAATATTTAAAAATATATTCTTTATTTGTATAAATAAATTTTGAATGTTTATTTATTGATAATAGACAAAATTATTTTAACTGATAATATGGAGTCAAATTTGGAGATAAGAAAAAACAATAGTGGCGTTGCTATGCATTTTTTTTTTTCTTTTATTTTTTAGGTTATAAAGAAAACGTAAAATAGATAATGAAAATTTGATAGTAAAAAATAATACTCACATTTGTTGCACCAAAATGAGACATTATTTATTATTCTAATTGAGTGTTTATTTAATCAAATACAAATGACAATTATTTATTTAATAATTGTTGTCAATGTTTAATATTGTTATTTATTATATTAATTTAATATAAAAAGAAACAAATTTTGATTTTCTCACGTGCGCAACACAATTAGAAAAACACCTGTCGAATCGACCGGCTCTTTTATAATTTTTTTTTTTTTTTCTATCTCTCAACTACCCTGGACCGCCTTCAACAACAACCTGTTGTGAACTGTGGTTGTTACTTGTTACCACCAGATAGAGCGTTGAGTTCACCAGGTGCACCACATTATAATAAAATTTTGTTCCCATTTTGTTAATCCAGTGCAGTCTCATGTAAACTACCAGCAAATAATAATAAATAATAACTTTTGTTTTTTAATCAAAACAAAAAAAAAATATAACTTTTATTTATAGGAGAAATAAATATAAAAAGAAAAGTAGCCTTTTAAACTGAGCACTGTAGTCTTATGAATGTAAATAAAATTGCTTACCTAATAAAGTTTTATGTGTCAAATATTGTTTAACAATTAATTGAAAAAATATAAAAAAAAATAATAATAATTTGCAAGAAAAATAATTTGCGGTGTTAAGGTGAATAACCTTTGTTTTTTTAGTTCATATACCGCTACATTAAAGCTTGCTGAAGCTGTAACATTAAATTTGATATTAGTATCTTGATTCTCAATTAAAAATTTTAAAAAGGTAAAGATTAATAAATTAAGAATTAAAATAAATTAAAAACATCCACTAATCAATAAAGAGTTGAATGAAATTGTTAATTTATAATATTTATATTGACAGAATTAAAAATGGTTGTTTTGAGTAGTTTCTTAACACCTCAAGAAGGAATAAGACATGAGGAAAAAAATACAACAGTATATCTTAATGACAGAGAAGTTGGTAAAGGAACACTTTATATAACTGAAAGGTAAATTAAATATTTATCAAAAATAAAAAAAAAACATGCCTAATAATCGCTTTATAATCATTAATACTTATTATAGTCTATTGTCATGGATTGACAGTACAACACAACAAGGTTTTTCTCTTGAATATCCACATATTTCATTACATGCAATATCCAGAGATGAACAAGTACATCCTCGACAGTGTCTCTACGTCATGGTCGATGCAAAAGTTGATTTGCCAGGTAAAGTAAACAAGAAGAACTCTTATGCAGGCTGAAAATTCAACGATTAATAATTGTTTGTTTGTGTTATTTAGATGTTCAAGTTCAACATAATGATGTTAATGACGATGACGATGATGAAGAATCAGAAACACCTATGACCGAAATGAGGTTTGCACCAGATAATACAAATAATCTTGATGCAATGTTTCAAGCTATGAACACATGTCAAGCACTTCATCCTGATCCACAAGACAGCTTTTCAGATGGTTAATTTAAATTTATAAATTAAATCTATTGATAATTATTTCGTTATATGACATTATATATATTTTAGCTGAAGAAGATATCTATGAAGATGCAGAACAGGATGATGTTGATTATTATGAAGATGATGATTTTGAATATTACGAAGTTGGTGCTGGTGATGGAAATTACAATACCCCAGCAGGTATAAAATTGTTTTTGGCATTTTGCCATTTGTTTTATAATAATTGTTGATTATCTGTGGGTATTTTTTTAGATACAACAAATGGAAATCACAATGGTGCTGAAGGTGAAGAATCAATGGATATTGAAGCTGGTCAGTTTGAAGATGCTGAAGAGGACCCTTAAATACTTCATGAACTTAATTAAAATAAATATTAAAAATAAAACGTATCAGCAACAGCAGCAACATAATATTGCATTTAGATTTTTAATTAATAAATGTATATGGCCTCAATCTTCGTAGAATAACAAAATAGATATTCTTTAATTTTATTATTCTCTTTATCTAAATGTTTTTTTTTTTTCTGTACTGCAAACTTATCTATCATGAAGCACTTAATTGAAACAAAAAAAAATACATCATCAAATTTTATTTATATTCATTTTGTACATGGCAATAATTTCTTAGTGTAAAATAAATATACAAAAAAAGTACTTTAATATGTTTAATCAACCTTTATTTAATAATTTATTCTATTATTAATAATAATAATAATATTTAAAAAAAAATACAAACCTTTTTTCGTTTTGATAATAAAAACTTATAGTTTAATAAAGATGATTTTTTTTTCTTTAAAAATTATAAGAAAAGAAGACTTTGAAATGGCAAAATTGATAATGATTTTTTAAAAATTTATCTTATTTTTTTAGGACCAAATATTAAATCAGCATCAGGTGCACCTTTTGGATGATTATATTTTTGTCTTCTTTCACGATTTAAGTTAACAGTAACTGGTTTTGTACCTTGATTAATTGTTTCTTGATAATCTTCTTCTTCTTGTCTTTCAGTTATATTTAATGTGAGTCTTTTAACTCGTTCTTTTTCTTCTTTTTGTTCTTGTTCTCTGTTACGTAAATTTTTAGCTAAATCAGATGTCTCTGATACAACTAAATTTTTATATTGTTGCTTATTACCTTTTCTAATCATCAATACAAAATCAACAGTTGATGTATTTGATGGTCCTTCTTGTAATTGTTCATATGTTTTTTTACATCTTTTAACATGTATTGGTACTGATATATCAACTTGTGATGGTTTTACATTTTCTCTCATACGATCTTGTATATTATCAGATACAATTTTATCTAATGCTGTCAGAAAATCATCATCTTCTGGGCATTGAACACGCTTTGGTCCTTGTGGTAGAGCTGCATTTAATTCCGATAAATCCATAATAGTACCACTTTCAACATCGTTGTCATTATTTTTACCTTGTGATAATGATTGTTCATCTTGTGTGTTATCATCAGCACCACCAGCAGCAGTAGCAGCTGCTGCAGTATTAGCTGTAATGGTAGTAGTACCAGCAGCATCACCAACAGTCCATTCATCTTCATCACTCAATGCTTCTGATAAATCTTCAACTTCTTCAAAATTTAATTCATTTGTATTACTATTATTATCGTTGTTGTTAACAGTTGAATTTAAATTTTCATCACCTTCTGGTATAACATCCATTCCATTATCATAATGACTATTATTATCATTATTATCTTCATCAATAATTAATGTTGGATAAAATGTTTTCTTTAATTCTTCAATAGCATCTTGTGATTCTTTATAACTTGTAAATAATTTCATTTTAGGTCTTAACATTGTTAATGTATCACGGTACATGTATTCAATATCAATTGGAAATATATTGTTGTCATTTTTCCATATAGGATGTGTATATTTAAACCAATAATAATTTTGAAAAAATATTAGATAATAATCAAGTTTTTTTTTACTAGCACCACCACTAAAATATTGTCCACATGTTTCTAATAATGTACAAACAAGACGTATTCTAAATAAATGATCTGGTGGATCAAGTAGTGTTGTTATATTATGATCCATATTAATACCAAATGTTATTAGCAAATAAAGTGTACGAAATATATCAGAACTTTCAACCATACGATAGTTATATAATTCACCAAGATATTTAACCATTGCAATTCTACGTTGATTATATTTTGGTTTATTAATTTCCATACATATACGTATATCTTCAAGTACACCATCAACAACATGTGGTCCAACTGTTTCATAATGACTTACAAGACCAGCTAATAAACTACCAATACATCTTATATTTAAATATTTCACATTATATGCTGCTGTTAAACATTTTATAATATATGATGATGTTGTCTCATCTTGCCAATCTAACTTTTTCATTAATTTTAATATTTTATCTGTATTTGTTTTAGATAAATCTTGATATAATAACTTACGTATAAATTCATGTAATGGTGGACGTTCTTTTTTTACTGAACTACTTATTGTTTCTGGTGGATTAACATAATAATATGCGTTTTCAATAATTGTAACATAACGTGAATCAAGTGCTGTTACAGCTTTTTTTCTCATCATTTGTTCAAGATATACTTTTGTTCTTTGATGTGAATCTTGTGAACAAAATAAATATCTACCACATATTTCTAATAAATTACATGCCATTTCAATATGATGATGTGTAAAATCATGTAACAACACTTTTAAACAATATAATGCTTCAATTTTAGTATATAGTTTAAATTTCACAAGTTCACCAATATAACGTACAACTTTCACTTTTGATTCAATATTAATTTGATCCTTTTTTCTAACATGATATTTAAAATCATGTTTTAACATTGTACATAAATCATTACCAACATCAGGCATTACTGGATATAATATTGCTGCTAAGCGTGAATAAAATGGCAATAAATCAAGACGTATTCTTGATACACCAAATAGAGCTTTTATTAATTTTTTTTTATTATGTTTTGTATTTAAATTCATGAGAAAATCAACAGCAGCATTATCAATCATTTCACGATTAACACAATTTGGTAAATGGGTTAAAAATGCATCAAGTAATATTTTATTACTAATATTAGTAACAACTGGTTCATCCACAACTGGACTAGTAAGAGTAGAAGTACTTGTTGCAGCAATGGTATTATCCTGTTCAGCAACAGCTTCATTATCAATTTTTACATCATTTGTATTATCATCATCATCAGCAACAACAACCCCAACATCATCATCATCGTCATCATCAAGATTAATATTTATATCATCATCAATAATAATTTCCTCATTTAACGTTGTTGTGGTTGTTGTTATATTTTCTTCAATAGTATTAATTTTATTATTAACAATACTATCTTTATTGTTGTATGAACCAGGTAAAAATACAGTCAAGTCTGGGAAGACTTGATAAAATCTACGTGTTTCATCATCACCCCACATATCTTCAATCAATGAATTAATATTATTATTGCTGTTATTGTTACTGTTATCTTCATTATTAAGATTTTCATTAGTCATCATCATTAATTTATTACAATCATCATTATCAATTTTAACATCATTGTTAATTGGTAATTCAGGCATTGGTTCATCAAGTGTTTCAGAAAAATTTTGTACACTTGTCATTAAACGTTCATATGATAATTGTAATGATTCTAATTTATCTTTTCTTTCATTACTTAATTCACCACGTGTTTGAAGTATTTTTTTATTATGTTTTTCAAAATTTTGTAATTCTTTATGATCTTTTATTAAATGACGACACAATGAATTATAATAATCACGCAATAATGAACGTAAATTTTGTTGTTTTTCAAATGTTAATATTTTACTTTTTGGTATTTGTACATTATATTTTTCAGATAATTGACGTATACGTTTTGGTATTAAACCAGCATAATCTTCACCACAATGACGACAAAAACTTAATATAATATTTGCATTATTATGTTCTTCTTTGTCCATATTTATTAAAACAGTTAATACACTACCAAGTAATGATAAGCCTTGCTTATTTGTAAATATACCAGATGTTACAAGTTCAGCATAAAATCTAAGATCAACACGTAATTTACTTGGATTTATTATTTTATCATTAATTTTTAATGACAATACACGTTGCCAATTTTCAAAAAAATGACCAGAAAATTCAGCATATGTTTGATGCATAAAACTTGATGCTTTTATTGCAGCATTAATATCAGTCATTTTTAATTTTGCATCAACTAATGCTGCTGCTATTTCACTAACATATTTTGTTAGATTTAATATAGACATATCTTTTAATAATGGTTCCAATTGTGATGCATTAAAATTACGTAATTTTTTAACAAGTGTTGTATTTTTTTTGAGATTTGAATCAAGCTTACTGAATGATGATTCTTGGGGTCTTGTTGGATTTATATTCAATGATCTTATATCATCTTTTTGTGATAGACGTTGTTCAAGCTCTTTGACATAATCATCAAAGTATTGATGATCATGATCAACTAACTCGGTTGATATTATTGGTATTTCATTTTTTTCTACTACATCTTGTTGAGTACTATCATCTTGCTCTTCAATCATTTTTTCTGTTTCTGTCATTTTGTAGAGGTATATTGTCTGGTTGTCTTCTAGAAAATAATATTTTTTTTTAGAATAATTTTTAGGTTACTTTTTAATTTATATTAAAAAAAAAAAATCATAGTAGGTATATTTTATAAATAAATAATTATTTATTTATACTCATTGTACAATATACCTGTATTTATATATTTTTTTAATTAGTTATAGACAATAGTCATCATGACCAATAACACATTGTCAAAATATTTATCATCATTGAATTAAGACATAAACAACAACACACTATTAGCCAAAATTATTTTATTACATCAATTTTAATTTTCAACAATTTACATATGCAATTACTTTTGAATAAATTTTTTTATAAATAAGCAAAGTGTACATTTATATTTTTTATGTTTTAGTTTATAATAATATTTATTTTTTATCTTTTTCTCTCTACTTTTAGATAAGATCGGTGCAGTAGATTCCATATGAATTTACATATGGCGGAAAATGTGCGCGAAATATTTAAATATTATTAATAATTTTTTCCAAATGGTGCTTGAGGATTTGTTGATATTCCAAATTGACCAATAATTTTTTTTCTAGCACCTTCACCCATGAATATATCTTTTCTAGGTCGACACTCACTGACTGCTCTGTTTTTAACGCAATATTGATAATCAACTTTAAATACATTGGGTTGTTTTATGGATTCAATCATCAACCAATATGCTCTTGAATGACTGCATGGAACTAAAATTAGAAGATATTAAATTGTGTTACGATATGATAATAAATACATACCATGTTTTAAAGGGATATAACATCCAGGCTGTGCACATGATCCTCCATTGACATAATAATCAACATGTCCACATGCCATTGTTAAGCCAGCAACACCAGCACAAGTATGAATAACATCAACAAATTTTGCATCAGCTTTGTCAATTCTATACTCATTTGGTACTCCATTTAAAAACAATGGTCCTGCTGGATCTAATGCTGTTATACGCCGAATAGTACCATGAAAATGAGCTCCAACAAAACCAGCAATGTGTGCACCCAAACTGTGTCCCACAATATGAAGATTATTCACATCAAATGACATTGTATGTTCCATTATTTCAATATAATGTGAAACTACATCAGCAACCTGTTGATAAATAAAATAAATTTTTAAAATAAAATTGAGATCAATTTTATTTGAAATATTTATTATTATTACTTCATGGAGTTTGGAAACAACAAGTGGATAAATTAAATTGTTTGCAATTACATCCCAATCAACAACAATAACATTGTAATCTCCAACTGACAAATAACTTTGACGCATTTCTGTCAACCAGTCCTCATGAATATCATTTTCCCATCCATGAATTAATAGTTTAACTGGATTATTAAAATCTATATATGAGTCACGTAAATTTTGACCTGATTCATCGAGAGTAAGTTTATATGAATTTACAGGATTTGACCTTGTATACAAATTCAGCTCGACTCCGAAAATATTGACAATGTTGACTGTATAATAATTTTATAATTATCATTATCATTAATGATTAAAAAAAAATAAATATTATAATATACTTACTGATAATAAGAAAAGACACTTGGAACTTCATTTTATAAAAAATACAAAATCTTTATTGATTAATTTATTTACTTATTTGTATTTTTTGTTTTTTCTTTAAAACGTTGAATTATACTTGTCAATATGCAAAGTATTATTGAAGTTTGGTATGTTGATAAGTTAATAAAAATTTTTTATTCGAAAAAAAACATATTATTTTTTAATATTATATTATTTTATTATTTTTTTTAGTTTGGAATGTTTTACAGACACGTGTTATTGCAATTGAATTTTTTTTTCTGTTTATTGAAAAAAAATAAAATAAATTTTTATTGATTTACTTATATTATCTGTTTATTTATTTCTTGGTATTTTTTTTTTCTTTATCGTTAAATAATACTTGTCAATATACAATATATTAAAATTTAATATCTCGACAAGTAAATTTTTCTATTGAAAAAAAAGACATAATATTTCATATAATATTATTTTTTACTTTGGAATGTTTTACATTTTCCTATTTTATTTTCAACACATAACGTCCTAGAAAATTACGATCAACCTCTTCACCCATATATGTTGTTGTTTTTTTTTTTTCACACTCATCTTGTGTTGCCTTAAATTTTTTTGGTTCACTGATAGATTGAGTCATGTATTGAGCTGCTTTACTATGTCCACAAGTATCTGCAAAAATTATTTATTGCAATTTATAAATAATATATAAATATTTTTACGTATTTTAATGCTTACAATATGATGCGGAATAATTTTTTCCATTTGGTTTACATCCAGGTTGTTTAGTACACATTCCAACGTTTGGATAAAAATCAACATCCCCAATTGCTTGTTTAATACCAATCATATCAATACATGTATGTATAACATCAACAAACTTAGCATCTTTTTTATCGAGACGATGTTTACGTAGTGCATTTTCAAAACCACTTGATGCTGGATCCAGTCCAGTTATTCTATCAATTTTATGACCTTCAGAAAAATGAGAACCAACTAAAGCAGCAATATGAGCTCCTATACCATTACCGATGATATGAACTTTTTTGTTAATATCACCAACACGTGGGTCTTTATTTAAAAATTTAAGATATCCATAAATATCAGCACTTATCTGTCATAAAGAAATCATTTATATTTATTATAAATAATACTCAAAAGTATTGTCATTTAAAAAAATGCATTTAAAACTTACACGACCAATATGTTTCATAACAAAAAAATAATTTGGATTTTTTGATAAATTTTGCCAATCAAGAACAATAATATTGTATTCTTGATGTTTAGCAGAATAATTTCCAATCATTTCAGTGATCCATGTTTCATTGTAATCCTCTTGCCAATCAGGTATTATTATTTTTATTGTTCCATTTTCTTTAAATCCTGAATTCTCTAAATTTGTAATACTTTTCGAGAGATCAAATGGCTCCGTAGTTGGATCAGAGGAATCATATAGTTTGAGATTCGTATGATATAACATTCCTGTAGTCATTGGTTGTCTTGATGATTCACAATTGGACATGGAGTTTCTTGCAGGCAATATTGGTACTTCAGTGGTGTCAATTGGTGGATCATCAACATATCCATCAACCACAAATGGTATTGCTGTTGAATAATGATAATTTTTTAACAAATAATTCAATCAAATGTTGACTAATAAAATAATTTACTCACCAAAAATGTAAATATATAAAAACATTTTATACTTGCTGTTCATGTTTTGGCAATTTTCAAGTGAACTTATTCGTTTACGTGAATATTTTTGCATATAAAATTTTTAATATATTTGCAATTTTATCGGCATATTAAAATTTTTTATTAACGTATAAAGTATGCGGAAATTATTATTTTTAAATTTAAAAAATATATCGGAACACTTATCAACAGAGTAAAAGAGTTACCAAAAAAAAAAAGATGTCGTCCCATTATTTGTAGAGAGATGCGTTCCAAAGTCAGATCTTTGAAATGGCTGTCTTCAGTGTTTATATTTTTTTCGTTGTGGTAGCTATTTTTGTTATTAATAACGATTAATTGCTATAAATAAAATAAACACTTAAAATTAGATGATCAATCACTTTATTGTTGACTAAAAAACATCGCTGGCATAAATGTTTCTCAACAAATAAACAATACTCATAAAGTTTGAGGAAATATATAGGGACTTCTTAATTTTTTTTATACTCAACTTGAATTGCGGCCATCTTAGAGAACCAGATCGAAATTACGATTTCGGAACGCAGCCTATCGTATTGGTTCACCAAAGACCAAAGCTGTTTTCATCCCTTTTTACTTCTTTACTTCAAGAATGACGGGCTTTACTCAGAAGGTTGGTGATAAAAGTTTTAATAAATACATTACTAATTAAAATAATCGTTAATAATATTAACAATAATACATTTATTTAAATAACGTCATTATTTATTGTTAATTAAACGTCGTGTTTTATGTCTCATTTGAACACGTGTTAAATAGAATTTTAATAACTAATTATTTAATTAATTAAGATGCTGCGAACAAATTTATTAAATTTTAGTGTTCAATTAATTTTTTTCCATTTTTATACAATTAAATTTTATAGTCCATGATAAACTATTTGATTGATGCATCAATTTGA
>JAPYYR010001391.1:0-15573 GCA_030523065.1 Aphidius colemani
AGTGAATTAACGCGTAAATGTACGAGTGAATTAACGCGTTAATGTACGAGTAAATTAACGCGTAAATGTACGAGTAAATTAACGCGTAAATGTACGAGTTAATTAACGCGTAAATGTACGAGTGAATTAACGCGTTAATGTACGAGTGAATTAACGCGTAAATTTACGTGTGAATTAACGCGTAATATTTCCTGTGAATTAACGCGTAATATTTCCTGTGAATTAACGTGTAAATTTTTTTGTGAATTAACGCGTAAATTTTCCTGTGAATTAACGCGTAAATTTTCGTGTGAATTAACTCGTAAATTTTCGTGTGCATTAACGCGTAAATGTACGTAAATTTTTGTTTGAATCAGCTTTTTTTACGAAAATTCGTTGTAACTATTTAATTATTCGTTCAATATATCATATGTTCTAATGTCTAGAATTCTTTATCCTATTTAGAAAACTAGCTGGATCGATTTTTGTTATTGAAACAAATAGTTATTGGTAAACGATTGAGTCAATATTTCAAATTCAGACTTCATGAGTTCTTTCGACGGAAATTCTTTATAAGTAGTCAGATAAAAAAATATAACAACTTATATATAAAGCTAACCTTTTAGTATAAATGTGGGTAGGAAAATTTCATACAACTTTCTTCTGTCAAGGTCAGTGTCTGATGCATTGAAGCCCTACTTTGTCTACTTGAAAAGCATGATAAAGTAAAATGAGGAGAAAGGGTTGCGTTGTAGATTTTGTATGGCGTTGACTCCATGTGCAGGCCAATGTTGAGTTAAACTTAACGAGAAGCTTGGAGGCCACAAGTGTACCCGTGAACTGGTCCGTTTTGCTATGCTAGATGCAACGTCGTCCCGTTCTACGTGCCCAGCCTCGTGAGTCGCAACTCAAATTCAACTCAAACTAACCGAGAGACCGAGGTCTCACTTCATATATTCACTGTGTGCTTCAAACAAGAGTATATTGTCGTATACACATACATTATCGGGGTTGATATATCATTTACACAAGTATGAAACAAAAGATTTATACGGTATGACCTTGATGTCATAATTGGGCGATCGATAACAGGTAGATTCATTTATAATTTGATAAACAGTTTTAAACATTTATGATAATTGTTTCAAATATTAAAAGATTGAAAATTTTCAAAACAAGTTTTCACCGTATAAAAGTATATTACAGATTTTCCATTATTCGCGGCACTATCGTTCTCATTTTAGCAACAATTATTTTGATGTACTTGTATAAGCGTTTGTGTTATTGCATCATAAATAAAATATCGTAATGGCAATTGGATGGCGACCGATTTCGGTTTCTTTGAGAACACCCGGTCTTGAGTTGAATTTATATATATTTTTATTTTCCACGAGAAAATCACATGTATGTTGTATTGGAATCTCAGTAAAGTGACACTAAAATGAAATAAAAAATTTAAAAAAAATACTGACATAATAAAAATTCAAAAATAAAAATAAATTAGTCAGTGGATTTGAATGAGAGGTTGATAGTGTGAGATTGGGGGAGATGAATAGATTGAACCAGGGAGAAATAATTAAACTGGAATAAAAATTGTCAGGAAGGATTGACGGGATTGTGAGAGGAGAGAAAATATACACACATGGTTTACCATGTTCATTTTTTTTTTATTTTTAACCTCGTGTCTACTGGATTTTATTACAGTTTTGTTGTTTTTTTTTTTTTTTGATTTTCCAATTAACTTGTTAGTTTTGTTTTACAAAATTTATCAATCAATAATTATGTCGTATTTGTTATGGCTGAGATTGAATAATTTTATATAATAAAATTTATTTATTATTATTTCAAATAATTTTTAAAGAGAAAAGGAAATTCCTAAGTCAGTGATATTCATTGCGCAACTTTGATCAGCTGACTGGTAAAACTGACCTAATTATTATGCATTTATTCACGCATATTCAAATGCGCTGAGTATACGGCGCGCGCAATTGCGATATATCACACTAACTGTGAGAAATTTTTATTCATTTTACTTTAAAATAATTCCAAAAAAATAAAAATACATTTTTCATTATCATTCATGTGATATTATGTAAAGATAAATCTGCAATAAACAATAAAAAATCTTCATGATTTAAAATCAATGATATTTTTTAATCGATTGTTGAATCGTTTACGCAGCTAATTGGTAAAACTATTTATAAAAATTTTACATTCGATTGCGGAATAGTTGCGACTTTGCTGACACGGAATCTGACTTGGTTGTTGTCTCTTGAGATTTGAGGATACATCAACTCTTTGACATTACCAATCGAACATTTATTTATTTTTTTTAACTCAATAAACATTTTTTTCCAATAGTTATTTTATTTTTTTGTTAACTTTGAACGTATAAGTTTATTTATTTTTTTATTTCTTGTACTGTTTTTTCCTCTGTGTACGCGTACGTCGCACTGCGTGTGTCAGATCTTTCGCCGATAAAACAACATTAGATATTCAAGGACAGTGTATGTCTGCCTGTTACAATGTAAAAAAAAAAAAAAAAGAATAAAAACTGACTTTGCACTTTTTTATAAAAATAAATATACATATAAATTTATTTTACTTTTTTAATGCCTTCGGGATCCGTGCAGCTATCTGTTTTATATTTTTTTCTCAAAAACATAAAACATACAAATTCATTTCAATTTGCGAAAGAAAAAAATAATTAATTATCTAATTTAAAATTGTTTTATATAAATTTATATTCTATTAAGAAATTATTAGTTATTTATTCAAAAAAACAACGAAAATCCAAACAGAAAAAAGGAAAATAAGCCTAATATTTTTGTGGCTGCATTTTGAACAAGGCAAGGGTGAAAGAGGGTGAAATACAAAGAGGTGGGTGGGTGGTTGTGGGTGATTGTGGAGGTTTTGTGAGGAAGGGCGGGGTACAAAATACCTAGCTCGTGTCCCGCACGGTGTAAGCGTCGGTACGCCTGTCTGTCGGTGGTTCGGTCGATGGTTTGGTTTTGTCAGTGGAGGGTTGTATATATATGTACATAGATGCTATATGATTGTGAGTGAGAAAAAAAAAAAAAAAAAAAAAAAAATAGACACAGAGTGTAGTAGTGAGGAAACTCAATGTACATAAGTGAGATAGTTGTTGATGATAGGACAGAGGGGAATATTGGGAGGTATGTCTCGGCGCCATGCTGATTTGCATGCGCCGCCATGACGGTCACCCCCTGCAACATTCAAAGGGGTGGTATATATGCAGAGGGTTAGAGGAGAGTATAACATCGATCGCAAAATTTTCCCCTGTGTCCTCTACCCTCAAATGTCTCCTCTCTCATCCGCCCTAATCCTTCTTCGTCCCTCTGACTCTTTCTCTCACTTCAGCTACTCTATTTTTATATACCTGTATTTAAATTTTCACTGTTTTTTAGTCATATCCATCTCTTTTGCCTTTTTTTCATTGTTATTAGATAAATATATATATATTGTTCTAAAACTTTTTTGCTCTGCAAATTACTATATGTTTTACCAAAAAATCTTGATAACTTTTTTGTTTGTTTTTATCAATAAAATAATTTATATTAAATTTTCTAGTTAGATACTTTTCTTGATTAAAAGTCTTTTGAAAATGAGTTCTTTTTTTTTTACTCTTTTGCTGTTAGTTTAGTTTTATTTATTTATTCATTTTATAGGGTGTGTGCTTTATTTAAGTCGTTTAGAATGTATACAACCCTACTATTTTAGAGTCTATAGGTATATTCAACTAGATTTCTTTAAACACTTAAACATTGCAAGTACGTAAGTCTCACTTAACGTCGTCTGGAGGCCATTCACTAGTAGCATTGAAAAGTAACGACATCGATAGTCACAAGTCTTGCTACATTTTCTAATAATTTTAAATGCATATATATTTACAACATACCCTTGCACACACAAATACAATCATTGTGATCAATTTTAAAAACAATAAGAAAGAAAAAAAAATAAAAATAGCTCTAATAAATCTTTTTTCATTTAAACCTTTTAAACTTTACTATTTTTATTTGGCCAAATTTATTAATCTATTGTTTCTTTCTCATCTTTTTTTAATGCGTTTTTTTTATCCATTAAATTCCATATTTTTGCAATTCAATTTTTTATAAATAAAGTTTTTCTTTTTTTTTTTTTTTTTGTCATTTAATAGAAGAATAAATATAAAAAATACTGTTAGATGGAAACGAGCCACGTCGTACATTTACTTATGAATTTGTTTTATTTTATTATTTTTGAAAATGAGAAAAATAAAAAAAAATAAAAGGGGTAGTTGATGGGTGAGATGAGATGTGGTAAAATAAAGTTGGGCGAAAACTCGAAGCAATGTTTGTTTTCGTTGGACTACATAGCGTGATACGTTTGCGTAATGCGGTATATCCCGTCGGTTTGTCTCTCTTTACCAGCATATAGTTTTGTATATGTGATGGCACTGGCTTGAATCTGCCAAGCGGTAACTCATTCTCGCCCAAGCGTATTTGGATATGCTTCGCTCTCCATTTTCATTCGCCACTGTACTATCATGCATCCGTGGGCATTTCTATCTCGCCAACAATTTCTTGAGAATATATATATCGTTTATTATGAAAAATAATATTTGTTTAATTATATCAATATGAATATGTGGAAATAAAATGAATAATTATTATATTTTTTGTTATATACAAGTTGTTACATTTTAAAAAGTACAACAACCCGGAAATTGTTCGAATCGATAGACAAAGAATATACAGTATTGATGACATTAATTTTCATGATCACACGCAGCGAAATGAGATGGCTAATACTGATGACAGAAATCCTGGGATTCTCCTATTTTACACCGACAAACATACACTAGTACATATTGATTGTGATAACATAATTAAACGTTAGGCGTCGCAAGCGATCGGTGTGTAGAGGCGTTGACGTGAACCTTCATATTGTTGTCTTGTTATTTTTCACTATCTATCGATGACATGAAAATTTACATGCAGCAAGACACACACATGCACTTCCGCATATTTATATACAAAAATAATAGACAATAAAAAAAAATACACTATATATTTTAGATATATATCGGAGAAATATTTCCTCAAGTTAAACAACAGTTGGAAGAAAATGAATATATTTATAAAAGAAGGGAAACATGTCTTAAAAATTTATTCATCGCAATATTTTTCTTTATCGCTATGTTGACGAGCCATACGAATTCAGTTGTGGTAGGTCTAAAACTCGGTTTTATTATGGTTTTTTTACCACAAAAATCTTTTGAGTGCTCGTAAATGAAAGTCAAACGACCAGTGCTTGGGAAAAAAAACCAACTATGATCAATAAAAAAAATAATATATAAAGTAAAATTAAAGGAAAAAGAACTGTAAATGTCATCAAAATGTTGTTGATGATATCAATAAACAAAAAAAAACATACAAAACATCGATATCATTATACATTTATTGAATATATTTATTTTCTCTTTTTGATTTTGCATAAAATAAGAAGCTCTGAATGTAGAGTAAACGCGTAAAAAATAAAAATTCGACAAGAACAAAATTGTGTTCATGTTGGTGTCAATATTCACATGGTAAAGTATAGGTAACTGTGACAGTGGATATACATTGTTGGATGGTTAGGGTTTTACACAGAGAGTAAGCGAGAGTGAGAGACTCGACAATACTTTCTCGTATAGTACGTAACGTTCTTTGGGATGTTGGTTGGACCCCTTGGATGGGTTGCCTCATGAAAGATGCATAAGACGACTCACTGGGGGCGCGATAAAGAGTCGACAACAGACAGACCGACAGTCACCCTTGCTTACACCCCCTTAACTCCCTATAATATCACCATTGCAATACACACTCAAAGAACGCATATCTCTTTCTCATTTTATCTTTTATCATTGTCCTTCAACCGACTACTACAATTATTTTTTTTTCAACAACTTTACCCTTTCTATATACGCGATATCTTCCCGAAAGTATATATACAGCTGAGTTGTGTATGTATACATGTTTCTGTGATAAAAAAGAAAATATCTTTGTCTCTTTTTTTTGTATGGCAATAGCTATGTAGATACACGTCACCACCCACCACAGGGGGTGGTTTCACTATCAATTAATTATAATCTAGATTGATGGATCCGATCCGTTCTGTATATCGAAGATTAGTCTCGCTCCTGTCGATTTTCCTATTTAAACCCCCAAGTGGGTTATACAATCTCATAAAAATTGGGGATATTAACATTCAAACAAAAAAATAAAATTGTCCAATGAATTTTTTTTTTTAATAACAACAATTACACAAGTTTATTTTGTGAATGAAAAATTATTGTATTTATAATGAAATTAAATTTCGTATAATTTAATTTGTTAATGTGCATATTTTTCAAAAAATTTTATTGGACACACGCTTCTTGCGTATATCGTTATATGTTTGTGGGGTCTCTGGGCTAATGGCATGCAAGTGGCAACAGTAACAACAAAAACAAAAACAACAGCAGCAGTAGCAGCAAAAACAAGCGGCTCCTGTTCTGTTGGGGTCGATAAGGATTAGCATTTTTATGGGTCTATCTCGCTTATGTGCCATATAGCCCAACGTGCCACCTTGTTTTCTTCTACTTTGTTCACATACACACACATACACGTGGCATATTATATCCTAATATCCACCACTCGTCTTTTGCACATCACTGCTAAATAAATTGTGCATAAAAATGTTAACGATAATATCAACAAAATAAACATAAATGAAAAAAATTTGAAACATAAAAACTAAAAATATAAATAATAGAAAAATATATTTTATAACAATTTTATTTGAAACTTAATTTTTATTTTAATCCTTTAATAGTTTGATTGAATAAATAAATATATTTATTGATATGATTATGGATATACACAGCTGATTTATTCACGTATATGCATTTGATTAGTTTTCAAATGGGCGTGTCATTTGGACATATCTCTGCGCAGAATTTGATTATATACGGTTTTAGTCTTGGTGTATGATTCAACGAGAATGAATCTTATGATTTTTTTGCAACTGGTCGAAATGTCAAATGCAGAGAACTCGGTACTCTCATTTCTCAAGTAAAAAAAAAAATAAAAATAAGAAATTTTCTTTCTATTTATTATCTATATATGTCATTCTCATATTTACCATCCCATTTTTTTATTTTTTAATTTCAATGATGTTGGATGTAAAAATATTTGAGTTACGAAATATCCATTATGTACCTTGAATATTGTCTCTCAGACTCTGGCAGCCATCTTGTTGCGGATTCTGACAGATTGTGACTTGATAAAAAAAAAAGTAAGATAAAAGATACATAAAAAAAAAAAAAAGAAATAACGACGGAGAAGAGAAAGAGTAAAAAAGAAAAATGAACGAAAGAGTGACGCTGAGGACGTGAGTAAAGAAAAAGAAAAAAATGCAAAAATTGAAATGAGCGATAAATCGATATTCATCAAGACTTGCACGCAAAGCAAGACAAAAAATTTTCAATGCTATGCCATCATCACGATTAAATAATTTTTTTTATTTTTCATTCTTCTGTTTTTTTTTTTTATTTTACTCTCTGAGAAATACAATATAAATCAATTATCCGGCTAATTGGCCTGCAGCAATGGTAGAAATTATTATCATGCCACAATGTCAATCTTCATAATAAAAATAAACTTGAATTGTACACAGTAGAACACAGAATTTATTTTAATATTTCTTTTTTCAATAACTATTTTTATTTATGTTATTTTTGTTAATTTTTTTATTTTAAATTTGTTTTTCATTTGTACATGATTCAATGGAATCTGATTCGTCGAATGGATTTATATCGTTTCAAGTTCATAACAACCCTCTCATGCTGACAAGTATTAAAAAAAAAAAAACAAAATTGAAACGATTGAAAAAAAAAAAAATGCAAAGCAAGTTGATACGTTGTTGGAGCCTTGTCCATATTGAGCTTCGTCAGTTTGTTGATTCGAGTGAAATACGCGTGTATGTACGAGCTCGTAAAGTCTCGTCTGGTAAATTTATATATATATATATTTATGAGGCATGTGGATACTATGGGGTGTTTAGTGCGTATTAACAGGAGGCCGAGAAAGAGAAGGGTGGCTCACTCGTCGAAGAGGATGGCACACGTCGAAGGGCTGTCGAGAAAAGCTCAAACCGGGTTGTTTTAATATTTATACGCTTGCGCGTATCCATAGGCAACAGGACTTAACGCCCCTGCCCTGCTTGTGATACAAGATTCTACTGTTTCATCATGATCGTAAAACCTCCTCATTTATAAATGCATCTTTTTATTTTTTTTTATTCAAGACATCTTTAAATTTGAACCATATAAAACTGTAAGAATTTTATGTATTTTTTACGAGTTAAATTGAAAGATATTATTTTGGGTCTGACTATTTTCAGCTTGTACTACTTAAACATATAATTTGAATGTTTTTCATGTAAATTTATTAAATATCGTTCTAATTAATTTCTAACAAACAAAAACAAGTTGGTTAATTGTTTTTTGTCAATTTTTCTTTTATATTTAACAAGTAGAATACAAATAAAATTTACATCCGACATTGTTTGACTTAAACTATACTGAAATCATTGACGAAGATTGTCATGTCGACCGTGAGCATATTGAAAAAAATGAATATATTTGACTCAGCCATTTAAAAAAATCATTACTAGGTGAAGATTTATTGTTTAAATAAATAGATAAATAATACAAATTGATATTTTTTTTTTTTTGTTTTTTTTGGTTAATAAATATACAATAATAATAATTGAATTCGATGTAATTTAACAATACTAGAAGTACAAGAGGTGGTGATTCACACGTTTGCATCGTATAATGCCAAATGCCGAGACTTAGGTTTGGCGTTTAAATTTACGAAATGGTAATGGCATACAATAGTAAATGCATAAACGTGCCAAGTCCTGCGTTTGAATGTCTGTACCTGAAAAAAAAAAGCAAAACAATAATAATATTTATACATTGAATAAATAAGAAACAAATGGAAGTTCATTTACAAAAACATAACGGTAGTTTATACATAAATAAATACATAGATTTATTATAGAAATAAAAATGACAATATATCAAAAATATTTTGATAACACTAAATTATAAAAGTTGATAAAAGATTTGTTAAAGTGATAAATTTTTTTTCCACGCAATCTACAAATAAAAGTTGAAAAATTCTATATTTATTTTATTTTTTTTTCAAACTAGTTATGTTTATTTATTAAACCGTTGGTTGTGTATCGATTTACGATTTATTCAGTCCAAAAAAAAGGAAAAAGTAGCCAATATATAAAGCTATCGGTTGTTGAATTTAGTAAGCCATCGAAATGTTATTTAATCGTGTTTAAATTGTTGTTGAATAAATTTATTTAATACAAGCTGTTGCATAGAAAAAAGAGGACAACTTTCAATTACCCATAGAAATTAATTTGTAGAGGCAAAAAAAAATATATTTGAAAAAAAAAACAATGAAATCTCAATGAGAAAAATTTTTATTGTTGAAAGTTTGCTTTGTTTTTTTTTTTTTTTAAATATAAAAAATGATGAATGATTAGGTGTTGGACGATGCTTGAAAGTTTTTGAAAAATAATCGTTGAAAAGAAATGAGAGTGAGTGGAAAAATAAAAAAAAATTGGAATATGGAGGAAAGAAATGAAACACAGAGAACAAGATGATGGATGGTCTCCCACTGAATATACCTTCACCCTCAGCTTTGGATAAAGTGAGGGCGTCTCGACGCTGACGACTATGCTGACGCTAATGAGCAAAATATGAGGCGCCATCACCCTCTTTTCATTTTTTTTTATTTTTTTTTATTTTCACCTCGTTTCGAACGACCTCTCTTCACTTCTTTACTCTCTTGCGTTCTGTCCCTACGTTGATATTGATTGTCCTCCTCGAGAAAAAATAAGAAGAAAATGTTTAAAAAAATCAAGAGGAAATGAAAAAATAAGAAAAGAAATCAGAAAAATGCTGGAAATAAAAACAGTGCCAGAAAATCCCAAGTGCAATTACTTCAGCGACTGTTGATAATACTCGAATATATATATATTTTTTTATTTTAATTTAAATAAATTTTCAAATCAAATTTTTAATAATATTAAAAATATATTTCTTCTTTTTTTTATTTGTAATAAAAATTTACATTCTTTTGAATGATACTTTTAAAGATAGCTTAAATATTTACGAATGTCAAATTTATTACATCGAAATAATAAATAATTCGACAGAAAAAAAAGTTCTATTTTAACAATAAATTGATTCATCAAATAGCTGATTTTGTTTTTTGTCATATATTAAATAGCCAATGTATATTTGCATGTGATAATCATTTACCTGTATAAGTTATTAAGATATATCTATTATTTTCTTGGCAATTTAAATGCATTTATTTGTTCGCGTGTATACACCTGAGTCAGAATGGATAATGCCAGATGTTTACGATCTCCTCTCACCTCTCTTACCGACGTTTTCGACCCTCGGAATTCGCATGTCATTTGCATAATTGGTCATTCAGCGAACTCGAGACAAGTCGAAAAAGAAAAACAAAAGTCTAAACTAAATATAAATAAATAAAAAAATATAATTTGATTCTTTTTTTTGTCTGTGTCTGAATATTATGTCATTCTTCGAGTAGGTCTATTTATTAATGTGTGATTGAATTTTTAGATTGTAAAAATATATTGACTTTAGTATACAAGTGTATTTTAATTTAACATTTTTGGTTTTTAATTTTTGTTACAGATGATCTGAATTTCAATTGAACAAGGCGACACATCAACCTAAACTTTCTACCATCAACTGCAGCAGTAATGGTGAGTCGATAAATTTTTTTTCTTCTATTTTACGTTGATTCTTAAATGACCAAACTGGGGTAGTATATTCATTCAATGTTTATACTGTTGAAAAAATTATACAATAACGTGATAATGACAATTGACAGAAGAGTTTCATCACAGATAAAATTAATTAATTTGTTAAAATCATTATGGTTTAGGGTATAAACAAAATTTCTTTGATTTGTTTTAAGTCTTCGGAGTGAATGCTGGGGACAAAAGGGATATAAAAGCTTGGGGTGTTTTTGAATATATCAAAAATAGGGAGAAGATAAGAGAAATATATATATAAATTTTCTTGTGTTGAAGTATGGTAGTACACAGTCACATTGTATACTCAACTTTTCTGCAATTTTTAACAGAGTGAAACTCTACAAGCCAAAATTTATCGATGTCGTAACCAAACCGTTTCCTTCTTTTTGCATTTTCACTTCTTGTATTGTGATTTTTTATTTTTTTTGTCAACATTATAATAATCATTATAAAAAAAAATAACGAAATATTGAATTTTGTTTTTTAAATAAACGAATTGACTTCACCAAGTCGACCTACTCTGACTCTACTATGTCCAGTCTGCACTGACTTTGCACAGTTGGTCTATAATAACTCGAGCAAGTCTGTCCACATTGATTCTACAAAGTCGATCTACAACAACTCTGCTAAGTACAGTCATTACGACTCTACCAAGTCAGCCTACACTGACCTTACTAAGTTGATTTAGAGCGATGTAACCAAGTCGGTCTACACTGACTTGCCAAGTCAGCCTACACCGACTTTACTGAGTCTTTCTTAATAGAATAGAAGCTAATTTCGTTCATATGTTGATGTCGAGTTTATATAGTTAGTCATAAATTTTTATTTTTTTATTTTTTAAACTATAATGATTTTTGTTTTTGCTGTGCACGATAGTAATAATAATTTTTTAATTTTATTTGACGATCGATTACGTGGTATAAACCGTAACGCCCTGTAACAAATACGCAAATGAGAATTGAAGTCGTCGCGTGCCAGTTGGGTGTACAATGCAGCCGTGAAATAAAGAACACCGTAAGCTCTTTCTTGAAACAGCCCTTTCCACGGTACACACCCCAATCTTATCGCTAACGGAAAATCGAGAACGGCACGTGAGGTCAAGGCAGGCCACGTCGAAGCCACGCAATCTCAACAAAGTTGCAATTTCTCTACTGCTACTGCAGCAGCTGCTGCAGCTACTAACTCTTTTTTTTTTTGTTTTTATCAATTTATATTTGTATTTTTTTTGTTGTTCGCTCGACTAAAGTCGGGCAATGCTAGAATCTAGCATTTAATATATACAATATGTCTATCGCTCAGCTTTAAAGCACAACCACAATTCTCAAAAAAAAAACTTTTTTAACGAAACCGATGGACGCGAGGTCAACACGGTCTCGGACGTCGCGCTGCTTCCTTCCGATAACAAACGACCCACTCACACGCTCTTCCAACCCCAACTACTTTTTATTTCATCCAACTATTAAAAAAAGAATTTATTTTTTTATTTTTTGTTTAACCTCAACCCAATACTGCAGGAATTCACCTCGTACAAATGTCAACACAAAAAAAAAAAAAAAATTACTTTTCTTTTTTTTCTATTGATACTAATAAAAGTATCAGCATGCCAATCATTATCGTAAAATTTTATTTACCACAAATTCATTACAATAAGTTTTCTTGTTATTCGTATAAAAAAAAAGGAAAACAATTTCTCCGTACAAGTTTTTTTCTTTGTTTTTACAAACAAAAATAATAGGGTAAAAAAAAATAAAAACTAACATAAGGAACTTGAAGCTTTTCTAACTTTCCGAGCTTTTTTTTTATTCTGTTATTTTATTACGTTCACGCAAAATAGAGAAATAGAATAAAAGAAAAGTTTGTGGACGCACGTGAAAATTTCGCGGCTCAGCTGGTCGAGGACATTGATTGGCGAGCAAAAGAGAGATATGAGAGTGAAAGAGGGTTGTATATGGTATGCTTGGTCGCACGGGCGGACGGTTGGGTGGCTTGGCTGGCTGGTTTCGTTGCCTAGATGTTTTTAGGTTGGTAGATATAGGGATGAAGCAAGTGCAAGTGAGAAACACAACTAAATTGAGAGAAAGTAACTGAGAGAGAAACCGTTGCCTCATGCATATTCAACGCCACTCTCAACTCCTCCGTCACGGAGGGTAAGAACAACCCCCTTTAACCCCTCGCTAACACTATCAAGTACTGCGCGCGTTCGATCCCTTTGCAACTACCTCTTACTCTTCTACCCGTAAAATTTCTACCCTCCCTATTACAGAAAAAATAAAGAACGACAGAAAGCAAGTATTTTTTTTTATGCCAAACAGAAAAAACACTTAACATTCCCTAAAAAAAAAAAAAAAAATGCTTATACTTTTTTTTTCATGTAACTTGGTCAATGAAAATAAACAAAAAATTAATAACAAATTTTATGAGATTGTAAAAAATTAATTTTTTTATTTTTATTAAAAATTATAAATAACATGAAATTTACATCAAGTATACAATCTGTATGAGATTAATTAAAAAAATGTTTTTACATTTAATTTTTTAATTTTTTTATATTTCAAAACATTAATGTAAGGTGTATTAAGTTATTTTATTTATGTTGTCAATAAACATTTATAGGATATATAAATATGAAAGAAAGAAAAAATAAATAAATAAAAGATATAAGGTTTAGTAGTATGGTGCGTGCGGTTGTTTTTATTATGTGTAAACATACAATCTCACTGTAAATTGCCTATATGTATATATTTGTGTATACATAGAATACTTTAATGCATTCAAATGATATTCACTCTCGCGCACTGACGCGAATGCTTTCGACAAATTAATGCCATGTACCGAATATCTATCTGTCGTGTACTAAATAGCCGATCAACGATTTTTCTTCAGATATTCAACCAAGGGTGTCTCAATAAAATGCTCATTTTAATAAATTTATTACTATTTATGTTACATTTGTTTTGAATGAGTTTTTATTCATTTATTTTTTTTTGATTATCAAATGTGTGTATGACTAATGAGTAACAGATTCATTATCATGGTCATGTTCAAGTCTGAGTTGAATTCATTTGACATTGATTTTATCATTTTACATTTATGCTGAATGATTTATAAATAATTATTTTTTTTTATGCTAAACTTGAGTTTAACGTTTAGTATAAATATGAAAAATGACATTTATGGTTTTTGGATAATTTTTTCTATTTACTGTTGGGATGAAAAATAAAAAAATAACATAGTGTATCAATAAAATGATGAATAACTTGAAACCACAACCACAACAAAATCGTAAAACACAAGTTCGTAAAAGCTGAATTTTAGCTAGTAGTAGTTATTATCACGTCACGCTATTTTCATGCAACACAGATACTTTTTTTTTTAAAACTTTTGATAGCTGTAATTCTACACTCGATGTATATATATATTTTATATAGATAAACTATTATTATACTATTTCTTTTATTTTGTTCGTAAAATGTTGGGGAATCATCTACTTCAGTGAATATACGATAATAAAAAAATAAAAAATGTTCTACTGCAGTCTTACGTGATGCTAGATCATCAAACGTACATGAAATTGAAGATACAATAAAAACAAAGGGGATGTATATATATAAACTTAAAATGCAGTATATTTTTTTGTGGCATATGTCCCACCTGTCGAAATATTTGAATGTATATTTAAATCTCAGTGTAGAAAATACAGCTGCATTTTGACTTATTTCATGCATCAGTGAATTTATCAAATTTCATTTAAATAAATATGTGAAAAATCTTGGGAAATTTTTAATCTTATCGTTTTTAAAATTTACTAATAATATGATATTATAATTTTCTGATATACTTCAATACAATAATAACTATTCTATGAATGAATTTTGATATTTCGGTACTTGTCCTAATTTTTTCTAGCAAAATAAATCTCTAAGTAGAACACTCTAGTTATGGGCAGACAAGGTATGATGACACTATCGCCATCTATTATCGAGCTTTTGTTTTAAGGTAGCCATTTTGTTTCTGGAGGTGGCCAGAAGGTCGCCGTTGTGTCGTGACCCACCCGCGCATGTCCATTGGTCCCTCCCACTCTTTCTGATAATCCCCACTTCATTCCAAATATTCTCCTCAATCTCCTCACAATATCCCTCTTTATGATACAAAATTTCCCACCTTAATACTCTCCCTTAGCTTTATTTATCCCTCTTTAACCCCTCTGCAGTTGATAGTTCACATATTCACTCTCACTTCCTCATGTACATATAGTTTTTTAACATCCCTACTATTTTCCGCGTGCCACCGCGATATTATCACTTTGTTTTACTTGCGATTTATCGGCCTTTATCAACTACATTGCCACTGAACGCGCTGGGTATTCATTTCCTGCCGACGGTTTTATTTCACTGCCTCTTTATTTTTTCCGATTTACTAAAAAATTGTATCTTTTTTAGGGAATTTTATTAGGGAATTTTAATTTCCTATTGTTTTCGCTTTTCATCTGGCCCCCCTCCCCCCCAACCATGGTAGACCCCCCCCCCCCCCCCGAAAATTTTTCTAAGTCCATTAATCTAAATACGATAAATCTGGTAAATATGAAGGAAGCATAGTAAAATAATCAACAAAAAATCACTGAATATAAAGAAACAATAGACTAAATGAAATTAAAATTCCCCCCGCAGGGAAGGCACAGTTGCTTCAGCA
>JAPYYR010001392.1:0-15553 GCA_030523065.1 Aphidius colemani
AAAAAAAAAAAAAAAAAAAAAAAAAAAAAAAAAAAAAAAAAAAAAAAAAAAAAAAAAAAAAAAAAAAAAAAAAAAAAAAAAAAAAAAAAAAAAAACAAGGAATATATTATAAAATGTGTATAGAGTGGAAATTAATTGAAAAGTGAAATTATTTTATTTTTTTTTTTCACATATATAAATAATATCTCAAAGGTGTGACGCGGTCTCTCGCGCGGAGGTCATTCCGTTATACCCGTTCACCAAGTATCTGTCCAGGTAGACTTGTAAAAAAATAATAATCACCAGTCTTGAATTATAAAAAAAAATTTAAATAAATAATATCAAGTGATGTATAAATAAATATTTTTAAAATATATTATTCATTTTTTAATAATAATAATTATTTATCAATTTGTTTTTGCAGTGTTTTTTTGTTGTTTTTGATATAATAAGTATATTTGACTGTTGTTGACAAAAAAATTTGGAGTAAAAAAATAGCTATATAAAAACTCAAATGAGAAAAAACAAACAAATAAAAATTTAAAACTTCATTTGGCAAAAGTAGTATATACAAAGCAAAAGAAATAAATATAAACAATAACAGAGATATTGCAAAAAATAAAAAATAGCCAAGATTTTTTGTGTATATTGCTCTGGTTGTATTCGTGATATATATTTTCTTGAGTAAAAGAAAGAACGAAACATTGTGAAGTGTATGGTGGCAAAAAAGGCCAAAGAGATTGCTAGTTGTGGCAAAAATAAAGGAAAGAAATAAGTCGTCGAGGAGAACTGGCAAGGTGACTTAAATGGGGGAGTTAAAAAAGTGATTTCAGTTGATTTTTTTTATTTTTTAAATTGTGAATGGTTGAAAGAGAGAATAAGAAAGATAAAAGTCGTCAAGATAAGTGGCGTGAAGGTTTTTTTTTTTATTTTTAAAATCAACCCCTGTTGATTTTTCCTCTTAAAATTCAAAGGAAATTCATCGACCTTCCCGTGGCCTTCTCATCTATTCGAGGGTTATATATATATGTATCTTTTTTTTTTTCCACTGTAAATCTGGCTCATGTGGATTTTTTAAAAGTTGAAAAGAATAAAATATTTATTTTCCATCACAAGGAACCACGCTGTGGCACAAACCATGAGGTAAGTCACGAGCAAAGTCTATTATGGTGAGAGTACTCTTGTTACGAATAATTTTTTTTTTTCTTCATTTATACATGCACATTTTGCATTACACATACATATATATAATAACAATAATATTACATTACAAAACAACTTTCTGCATTTATGAAAAAAAAAATAAATAAATTATATTTTCTCAAACTTGTGTAAAATACTTTTATTTAAATAATTTAAAAATCGAAAAAAAATATATATATTCATTATTTATGTATTGATAACTTGTATTATTATATTTTAATTTAAAAAAATGTATTTAATCAAAAAAAACAAACAGAATTTAAAAAATTACTCCAAAAATAGTGTAAATTTTATGTTAGATTTTAAAAATAAAAATGTAGGACAAGTTATTTTTTTTTTTCCATGAAATATAAAGAAGAGTAAATAAAAAGCTTGAATATATCCTTTATAATTTATCTTATTTCAAAAATACAATAGCACTGGCACGTGATCTAAGCATTTAAATAGAAAATAAAATAGAAAAAAAAAAAAAGTTTAAAACCGAATAAACGATTGTTGATATTTCGGTGCGCATCTGACAGTCTATGACCGACCTTGAGCCTCTTTCATTCTATTCATTTGAAGTCTGTCTTTTTCTTATGTATTTATCCTACTCTTCTCACACTTGTATGTATGTATTATTATTATATATTTTTACTAAATAAAAATATGTATCTATTTCACCTTCCAACTTGTCATCATCATCATCATTATAACTAATACTCCAAAAATATTTTGCCTTATAATTTTTTTTGTAAAATTTATCATTCAAAAACCTACAGCTTCATGATTTGTCAATTACGTATTATATATTTTTTCTTATATTTTAAAATTATTATGATAACTACAAAAAGACAAAGGGATAAAAAATACGTGATATTAAAATAACGAATTTAACTTTCTAGCGGTATATCGTGATGATTACGGTAATTCCATTGACGCTCACTCGTATCCTCTCTTTTTATTTATTTATTTATTTATTTATTATTATTATAATTTTATTTACTATGGTCTTTACTTCTCATCATCTTTTCAGTTCATGCAGTCGACCTCAACTCATCAGCATATACTCTCTTTTTATTTTTTTTTATTTTCCTTTATTTATGAATATAAATAAATAAATAAATAATAATACTAAAAATATAGGTTGAAAAAATTATGTAAAGTCGTGTTATTGGTTAAATTATTTAGGCACGATTTAATATACCTAGAGCTAGGTATATATATTTCAAAAATTCGGAGTAAAAAATTTAATAAAATTGAGCTAAAAAATTAGCTTGAAAGACGTTTATTTTACGTGCAAAAAAATGTAATAAAAATTAAAAAATATTTAAACAATTGAATGACATAATTGAAAGACATTTAAAAATTTTATCATTATTTTTTTATTATGAGTAAAATTTAGGATAATGATGTTGGTGAGCGCTATGATGAAAAAGTAACATAAGACGTCTTATGTTACGACGTACGTTTCGACCTTTAAGAAAAACCGTCACGATCATATGGATTTATCAACTTCCGCCTGTCGTATTATTTAAAAATCATCAGAAAATTAACTGAAGGATTAATGATGATAATAAAAAAATAAATAAATTTATTATAAATCCTTTTATCATATGTACATCCCACGTGTATTAATGACCATTTTGTATATATTTTTTTTCATATATATATTTACACTCGATGTTATTTTTAATTTTGTTAATTACAAATAAAATACTCCCACAATAAAATTCCGCTATATATTAATATCCTTGACAATATCCAAGAAGAAACTTTCAGAAATATTTTCAATTATTTTATCCCAAAAATACTACTTGTTGTTATTTTTTTTTACTGAAAAAATTATTAAATCTTGAAAAATTATACCGGGGATAACTTTTTATTGTTAATAATGATATAAAAATGATTTTTTTTTTCAAGAAAATCAAATTGTAATTGATTGTATTTACCTTCTCGTTGTTATCTCACGAATACATGGTTCATTATACATAAACCTCCCACGTTTATTTATTTATTTATTTATTTATTTATTTATTATACATGGCAATGCTGAAATTACACCTCATGGCTACCAGTATAAACAACTTATTATTATTATTGTTATTTTATATTAAAAACAAAGTTATTAATATTATTTATTTATTTATATTTTTAACGTATATATTATGCTGTTGATGATGATGGGTTATTCGTAAAAGTGCCAACCTGACTATCATATTATCTCCTTGAAATTTTATCCTTTACTTGTGCTCAAAAAAAAGATAGGGACTATCATGATGAGAGAATAATTTTTATATGAATATTAATAAGGAATTCTTGTCGTTGACGACGACGACAAACGCAATTCTGTAAGACCGCGCCTCGAAATAATTATCATCGCGTTTTAATGTTTCCTGATATAAATATATTCAATTTATTTTTAAAAATCATTTTAGTTTAATTGAAAATTTATTAACGTTCATTATATAGCTGTGTTCATTTTTATTATTTATTGTTTCTAAAAAACAAAAAAGAATAATATATATTTACTTTGAAGCAAAGTAAAAAAAAAAAAGAGTTAAAAGAATAAGAAAAAAATGAAAGAAAGACCATATCATCTTTGAAGCATCCTGACCCAACGTAACGCTACTTCTTGGTTACTGTGATGTGAAGAAGGACAAACAGTTTGTAACAGTACTTTCTTGCTGGTTTTATACAAAACGAGTGCCAACAAGAAGAGTAATATACCAAGGCACCGACCTTAAACTCTCTACGTTATTTTATACCTTTGATCTTAACAACAAATAAAACACTCGAGAAAAATAATTGCAATAAATATATCTAATTTTTTTTCTTCTTAACAATTTAATTATACAAAGAAGATAAAAGAAAACAATAAAATACGCACACACATACACAAAAAAAGTTATTGTTCGATAATAAATTATAAATTTAAGAACAAAAAAAAAAAAAATTATCAACGAGTAAAACTTTTATTTTAAAAAAAACTCTTCTCATTAAAATTTAAAATCTAATAATATTTTTTTGCAATATATAAACATAATAAAGTAATTATTAGAATATATTATTGAATAAAATTGTTTCATTAGAGAATGGTAATTCTTTAACGTTGTCCTCGTGGTTTTTACATAAATTATTTTTTAAAAAATATATATATTTTGTAATTATTTTTATGTCAATCATATTACTTGGTATATCCTACAATAATTGCAAATTAAATTTTCAAAATGTCAAGGTTAATATTGAAAATAAAATTTAAATATCATAATTATTCATAAAAACTATGTATATTTATAAAAAAATATATATATTTATTAAAATTTTATGATACTAAAAATATGCAACAACAAGAATTAAGTGCAGTGTAATATGTACAATGACACAATGTATTTATAAATTTGCAATCTATCAATAATAAATAATAATAAATTCTTCGAGTGAAAGGAAATCAGATTCATTAAATTATAACAACCCTCATAGAACAATATCACCTAGAGCCAAGCCTTAATATTGAAAAAAAAAAAATTAAATAAAATAATTTTCATATGCATTTTTTTGTCTATATTGAAGAAAAACTTTTCCGACAAAAATGCATATAGATAGATATTTTCAAAAATAAACAAGCAAAGAGAAGCAAATTTCAAATATAATTTAAAAGCAAAAAAATTCACCATAAATCAAGCTTCATTTGATGTTAAAAAAAAAATTGAAATACCTTCAAGTCTTCAAGTTAAATTAATCGAAAAGTTGAATAAACATACAGTCAAATAAAATGAATAAAAAAAAATAAATTGCATTTAATGATTGGATAATAATAATAATAAACATACATATATATTTATTTCGTCATCATGGCTGGCATTAATCGTTTATATATTTATTGCTGATTCGACGAGTTTATTATTTACTTGCGTAATAATATAGTCTGATGCAATTCTTTCTAAATTTTTTATTATATATTGTCTTTATTTTAAATAATAATAAAATATATTTCCGGTTAAACAAAAAAATATATTTCTTTCCGGATTCTGTCATGTTAAAACTACATCAGGGTCGATGACGTCTACCAAAAATAGAGAGTGCGGTCGTCGATCCCACTACCACTACTAATATAACCCACCTGCTAATTTATATTATTATATAAAAAAAAAAAGAAAATAATTAACAAAAACTTAATACACAATATAAATTAATTAGTTTATAATTAATTTTGTTAATATGTGTAATAGTTATGATAATATTAGATAATTTTATTGTGTCATATACACAATTGCATAAAAAATAATAACAAAACAAACAAAAAAAAAAAGAAATTCCAAAATAATAATAGTAATAATGATCTCTTTTTTTTATCCTTGCTGTGAGTGTTCTCTTGAAATTTTCTCTTTGAAATAAAATTGAACAATGTGACGCCGACGAAGAAGAAAGTTTTTTTTTTTTTTTCATTTTTGAGGGACATGGTTGGTATATATATGATGTAAAAAAGGAAAAATAAATAAAAGTGTATAGAGTGATGTGATGTAGTCTGAAAAAAATTATACAAAGAGACTTGTTTCGAAGGAACACAACCGGGCGTTCCATCAGTCCGGCTTGAGTGCACGCGGCTAAATCATTGTGTATCATTTTATATCAGTTTATATTTACATTGGTATGTATGTGTGTGTTTTATGCAGTTTGATGAGATGATGATGATGATGATGATGATGAAGATGATGATGATGATGATGAATATAGTAGGGATAGGAGACCTTGAGTCTCATCACGTGATCAACAAGGTGCATGGGGGTAGAGCGTTGAGGGCCTTGACCTTACTGCTGATGTGCTTGGTGTTTGTGCTCTTTCGTACTTTACTTAGTACACACAAGTGTTTTCTTATATTTAATATATATGTATACACATTTATATTATTTATTATACATTTTCTTTTCATTTACTTTCCACTTGGCACCCTTGAAATATATCTCTTTTTAACGACAACAAAAAAATACTCCAAAAAATTTTATCCAAATAACTATTTTAAATTTTAATAATTTTTTATTGTCGTAATATTTTGGATTAATAAAATATGAAAAAAAAAAAAAAAAAGATTAAAATGATTTTGAAAAATGATAATGATGAACAAAGAGTTGAGTCATGAATAGGTGCGTCTGCGGTTGAGGTCAGAGAATTTCCTCTATCACATATATATTTTTACATTTTTTTATCTCTTTGTTTAATATTACATGATAAAACCCATGAAAAAAAAATGTATTCTTTTCTCATTCATATATGTATTTTTTCTATTACGTGAGGTAGATAAAAATAGATAACTTTAAGTTGATAAATTTTCAACAAAAACATATACCTTTAAATTAAAAGAAAAAAGCTCTTATTTATTTTTAGTATATTAATTATTGTACTGAATGATTGGATGATTAATAATTCAAATGTTGGTAATAGTAAAATGTAAAAAAACATGCGTGATAGATTGATGGCGAATGAGGGTCTCACGATAAATTGTATATCTTGTATATGAAAATTATTGAGAAATCGCGAGAGAAAAAAACATATACGCGTGTGTGTTTTGTGCATAATAGATGTAGACTTGATTTGAAAAAAATAAAAATGTATAAAAGGGAAGGAGAATATAATTATTATTAACCCAAGTACAAGAGAAAGAAAATACCAAGTGTGGAGCAACGCCCAAAGCATCAGATTATATATATAAAAAAATTCAACATCAGCATCAGGAGCAATATTGTATCGGACACTTATATACACATATATGATATTGTGGATAATATTTATACAGCAATATATATGTGTACATGAACGAGTTGAGAATGAAAAGAGTTTACCCCTCTTAAAATTGTGAGAATTGCGAGTGTTAAAGCATAATTTATGTAAGAGAGTAGACTTTTTGTATGTTTGTAAAATGGTGGTGGTGGTGATGGTGGTGGACCGACAGGAATGCAGGTCCTGTGATTATCTATTTATTTTATTAATCGATGGAAAAAAGAAAAAGTGCGAAAACAGGTTCCGGTACAGGCCTTGGTAAATTCTCACATAAAAAATTTTCAAAACTTGAGAGAAATTTATATATGAAATTATTTAAAAAAAAAAAAATCAAATAAATAATAATAATTATTATTTCATCATTTATCATTAGTAAAATATTAATTTTTTTAAAAATAATTTTATCATTCAAATTGATTATGGAATTTCCGGTGAGCCAGTCGCTAATCAGAAGGTCCACGGATTTCATTTTATCGTCATCATCATCATCATCATCATCGTCATCATCATAATGATTAAGATGAAACTTGAAGAAAAAAAAGGAGAATTTTCGAGAGAAAGAAACCACCGGCAAAGTTTTTTTACAGTGTGTACATACACGGTGGTCCCCGATGGAATGCAATGCGTGTATAGATATTATATACTCTCCCTTGTCGACCTCGCGTCAACTCTATATCTCGGTCTTTTTTTTTTTTTATTATTTATATTATTACTTTACATTTCTATTTTTTATAATAAAAAAACCCTGTGTGTGTGTCTAGATGTGTCTGTGGAGTATGTCTATAAACATTTACAAATACTCAAACTATAAACTTAAATTTTCTATTGATATTTATGATTTTTTTCCCACCAATTTTAAACTTGTCTATTATCATCAAACATATTTTTTATTAACTTCATTTTATGGGTAACACAGACAGTTTATAGCATTAAAATATTTTAATTTTATATATAAGCCCCACGGCAATCATTGAGAATACCTTTCATATACTAACTCGTTGTACCCTGCTGTCTGCCTGATCGCAAAACTAGCTGTACAATAATTTATTAAATAATATTTTTTTAAAAATAAAAATTATATTCATGCTTCTGGCAGACGAGAAATCGTCTAGCTTGTATATTTTATATTTTCATACATCACAAAACTTCTTTGTCCTATTTTATAGTTTTAAAAAAAATGTTATTTCTCTTCTTTTTTTTGTTAAATATTTTTTTAAAGCATATGTATATTGAAATATTAGTCATTTCTTCTAAACATTTGCCGGTCATGTGCTCGTGTCCATTTCCGTGCGAAGGTCGTTTACGGGTACCGGAAGTGGGCCGGCCTTGCCTGGACGACCGTTACGCACATGCTCTCACAAAGAGATATGGATACTCTCATCAAATTTTGATTAAATTATCAGCCGACTTTTCTTTTTGTTAAATTAATTTATAAACAATATAAGTTTAAGTCTTAAATTTAAATTAAAAAAAGACTAATAATATATGTAATTTGTTTTTGGAATTTTTACAGATTTGGAGATACTTGATACAGATAAATAATATTTCAAGACAATTATATATGAAGTATATGCGTACCCAGGATGCTAAAAAATTTTATGTCACGTGACATAAAAAAAGTAGATTTTTTTATAATTAATTATAATTTAAACGTTAGCTGAAAATGTCGGAACGTAATGGGTCAACGGAGGGCCCGGGTTGGTGGTCACCAGCACAAATATGGAAAACTTCATCATCGTCATCAATAACAACGTCAACAACAGTTGCATCAACTTCAGTAATAACATCACGTTTATCAGATACAGGAAAAAATGTATCAGTAACAACAATTAATATACCCCAATCACAAGATGTACACGATGGTAAGTTTATTTTTTATTAAATCATTATTTATATTTTAATTAATTTATTTTATTATTTTCAGTTAAAAATATAAAATATCTTGGTGGTCAAAATGGTGTAACAGTATCAGTGGTATCATCTTGTGGTAGTCCAGTATCAACAATACCAGATCATCAATTACCAGAAAATTCATCAGTTGATGATGATGATGATGTTGAAGATAGTGATGGGGAAGTATCAAAAATTGATTTTCGTGGTGTTAATCTTCGTACAAAAAAAAAACGTGATTCTGAATCTGAATGTGGAATAACAACAAATAATAATAATAACAACAATAATAATACTATTGTACATCATCAACAACAACAACAACCAGAAAGACCAATGTCATGGGAAGGTGAATTATCTGATCATGAAATGTCATCAAATACAATTATGAATCAAGATCATGAAGAAACATCAATGGAAGGTGTACAGGCATGTAGTCCAAGTCCAGTGACACAAGAAACACAAAAATATCCAATTAAACCAGAACCTGATTATTGTTCAAGTCCTGGATTATCTTCTCAAGAAGCTGTAATGCTACTTTTACATTCTCAACATCCACAAAATCATCAACATTATCATACACAACAACAACAACAACAACAACAACAACATCATCACCATCATCAATTACAACAACAACAACAATTAAATTCTCAGCGAGATGATCAAAACCAACAAAATGATTTACCATTAATTGTTGATAAGTTGCTTGATAATTATAATAATACAACACCAAATCACAGTCCAATATTGAATCCACGTCATCATTTAACAAAACACAGTCATACAAGATCACAAGTACCATCACCTGATTCAGCAATACATTCGGCATACAGTGTTTTTTCATCACCAACACAAAGTCCTCATGCTGCGCGTCATTCAGCCCTTGGTTCTGGTAGTCCAATACCATCATCAACATTGTCACGTCAAAGTTTTAATAATTCAACATCATCATTATCATTGTCACATTCATTATCACGCAATAATTCTGATGCTTCAAGTAGTTGTTATAGTTATGGTTCCCTAAGTCCACCAACTCATTCACCTATTCAACAACCACGTCATGCTCAACATCATCATCAGCATCATCATCACCATCAGCATCATCAACATCAACAACACCATCATCAACAACAACAGCAACATCATCAACAGCCACAACAACAACAACAACAACAACAATATCATCAGCAAATACCACAAACTGGAAGCCCATTACATTTACCTATATCATCATCAGCATCATCAACAACAACAAATACTTATAATAATAACAGTAATAATAATCAAAATGATTTATCTGAACAACAAGATGATCAAGAAGATTGTAAAGTACCTCTAGCCTCATCAGGCATATCAACAAGACAACAACTTATAAATAGTCCATGTCCAATATGTGGTGATAAAATAAGTGGTTTTCATTATGGTATATTTTCATGTGAATCATGCAAAGGTTTTTTTAAACGTACTGTACAAAATCGTAAAAATTATGTATGTCTTAGAGGAGCAATATGTCCAGTAGCTGTTGTAACACGTAAAAAATGTCCAGCATGTCGTTTTGATAAATGTTTAAATATGGGAATGAAACTTGAAGCAATTAGAGAAGATAGAACACGTGGTGGTAGAAGTACATATCAATGTACATATACAATACCAGCAAATTTAATTGGTAATAATAATAATAATACAAATAGTTTATCTGGTGATAAAATGACTGGTGGTAATTGTAGTCCGGCACCATCTGGTAATGAGCATTATCATAGTGGTGGTAGTGGAGGTGGTGGTAGACATCATTGGAATAATTTAAATAAATTACCAGTACCACAATTATTACAAGAAATAATGGATGTTGAACATCTTTGGCATTACAATGATAATGATCGTGCAAGTGGGGGTGGTGGTAATACTACTACTGCTAGTGGCCCTTCAAGTGAATCATTAGATATTGTTAATAATAATTTTGAAGAAACAGAAGAAAAAATATCAACATCTGATTTATCAAAGACAACTACAACAACAGCAACAACAACAACAACGACAACGACAACAACGACTCCAACTCCAACTCCAACACCATCATCATCAAATCATGAAGATGATAATTCAACAACCAATATTACAAAAAATTTGAATCCAACTTCAAATTCACCCGATTTTCTATCAAATTTGTGCAATATTGCTGATCATAGATTATATAAAATAGTAAAATGGTGTAAAAGTTTGCCATTATTCAAAAATATATCAATTGATGATCAAATATTATTACTTATTAATTCATGGTGTGAATTATTATTATTTTCATGCTGTTTTCGTAGTATGACAACACCTGGTGAAATACGTGTGTCATTGGGTAAATCAATAACACTTGAACAAGCAAGACAATTAGGTTTAGCAACTTGTATTGAAAGAATGCTTGCTTTTACTGATAATTTAAGAAGACTAAAAGTTGATCAATATGAATACGTTGCCATGAAAGTAAGCATTTTGTTTTAGCATATAATTTATAAATGTATTATTATTAACTGCTAATATTAATCAATTTTTATTTTAATAGGTAATTGTCCTATTGACATCAGATACAAGTGAACTTAAAGAACCAGAAAAAGTACGTTCATCACAAGAAAAAGCACTTCAAGCATTGCAACAATATACAATAGGAAAATTCCCAGACATGCCGGCTAAATTTGGTGAATTATTATTACGAATACCAGATCTTCAACGTACTTGTCAAGCTGGTAAAGAATTATTGACACAAAAACGAGCAGAAGGTGAAGGGTGTTCTTTTAATTTATTAATGGAACTTCTTCGAGGTGATCATTAATACTTAATTATTTAAATAAAATACTTTTTTTTTGCAATTAATCTAATAATTAATAATTATATTATTCATCAGAATAAACAAAAAAAAAAAATATTTATAACAAAATAATTAAAAAATGACTGTAATTAGTATGTAAGAACATTGGTGAGGGGACACACATTTTTTTTTTTTTTACATAGAAACTATTTATAGAAATTTTTGAAACTTTACATTATATTTAACAGAAAAAAGTAAGAAAAAAGTAATAAAAAAAAAAAATATATATATATAAATTAATAGAGTAAATATATTTTGTATGAAAAATAAAAATTAAAAAAAAAAAACGCTTCCAGCGACAAAAGTTTAAAAAAACTTGCATTCCTGTCGTTAAAATATATTTATATATATATATATTTTTTTTTCCTGGAGATAGCCAAGTGTGGCCGATGTCCAGGTGCGAGTGAGACTGAAATTTTTATAATGATCGAATGAATATTGGGCGCACGCAATTTTTTTTTTTATTTTCTTCTTTTTTTTTTTTACCGAGGTAGATTGATGATATAGAGTAAAAGAATAATTATAATTTTTTTTTTTTATATATCTTTTTTAAATTAATAATAATAATCTTGGAAAATTTTTATTTATGAAAAAATGAAATTTGATTTCATGACAATAACGAATCAAGTATTTTGTACCAATTATGGTCTTTTTTTTTTTCAATAACAAATTACTTAAGAAATTAAAAAAAAAATGCAGAATATTTTTTCGCGATGGTGTACTTAATAAAATTAATTTTCACGAATATTATTAGATATGTTATAAAGCAACGTTGCCTTGTGTCTTTTTTAAAAAAAATATATATTTGTTTATGATGATAAACCGTCCATACTTAATTATTATTAATAAAAAAAATAAAAAATTACGAATTTGGTTTACTTGCAATATACAATTAACGAGGTTTTATTTATTTTTGTTGTTAAAATTGGTTTGATTCAGTAATGAGAGTGTATTTTACAGTGACAAATCCAGTGATGTAAAAAAAAAAAAAAAAAATGCTGTAAAGTCAGTCTCATTGTTATTTATAATACTACTATTTTTATAAATTAAAATTGTATTATTCACGTGACGTGTATCGCATGTGATACACGAACTAACGCGTGCATTATTAAATAATTTTTGAGCTCTCTTGATATTTTTAAAAATACCAAGTTTATGCATTCACTTAGTAATTAACGAAAAGACAAAATTCGTTCATGTACCTTCATATTCATGAGGAAAAAAAAAAAGACTGCAATAATTAGAAACGAGAAAGAACAAAAAAAATGATAATAAATGTAAATTAATTGAATAATCACCAGGTGATTTAAAAAATAATTGAAAAAATATGCGCGGGGCAACGTGCAAATAGTAATGCTGGCGATACGTTTTTTTTTTTTTTCACGGAAAAACTAGAAATTTAAATTGATGAATAATAATTTACAGTACAACTGAAAAACTTCATCAAAATGTAAATCTCTTATTGTTTAAATTTTTTGAAATTTAAAATATACATGAACCTCGGTGAATATGTGCTAAAAAAATATTTTTCAAAATGATAAAATAATCATCACGACTAATACTTAATGCTAATAATAATAAGTAAAAAAAATAATCCAGTATTCCCCGATGATTTTTTATAATGAATTGGTATTTAAACGTTGAAGATTTATTATTAAAGTAAAAAAATATTGATCATTATGGTGTAAATATTATCGCAAATTTAAAATAAAAAAAAACAAAAATTGAAAATGATTGAAAGTAATGACTCGCCAACTAAACTTTAAGCAAATAGACTATTATTATTATATAAATAAACAATTGGATAAGAAAATATTGAACAAGTTACTCTTGTATTTTTTGTAATCGTTTTTTTTTTATATATATTGAAAGCAAGTGATAAAAATGTTTGCCTGTTAAGAAATAGAAAAGGACTATTCTATGTTTATATATGATAATTTTTATATTTACAATTATTAATAAATTGTTTCTGATTTTTGCAATCAAGAAAAAAAAATGACAATAACACCGACTACAACGACAAAAAAATAGCTTAAAAAAAAAAATAAAAAATAAGTGTTTGATAAATTTTTTCCCCAGTGCTTTTGATTTTCAAAAAGCAGAAATAAAAAACTGCCAATAATGACAATATTAAATAAAAAAAAATATATATGAAATTATATGAAGATGAAAGAATTAAATTTGTTTTTTTTTTTCAATGTCATTCTTTGAAGAGCTTAATAGAGAGACTGTCAACGATCATATTATTATTTGTCTAAAAATAATAGAAAGAATTTAATATTCTGATATAAAAGCTTGAATTGATTATTTCAACTGTGAATAAAATAAACAGATATTGATTAAATTAATTATTTTGATTGATTTTATTGATACCCGACTAATTTTTTGGATTTGATAAGCTCATATTTTGCATAGTCATTCGTTGTGTTATTTTCAGGGTAGTGTGTAAAGACTATTTTTAATAGTACTAATTGCAAGATGTGGGCTGTATAATGGTAGGACGAAGAATAAATAATAAATAGAGAAATATAACATGAAAAAGTGAAGTTTCATGATGGAGCAGGTTTCCTGTAAATGAACAAGTGATTCAAGATAACAGATGTCACTTACCTTTTGCTGCATGAAGGGATGTAGATGTTGTCAGGTGACGCTATGAGGAAGATGATTCATGTTGTCTAACAGCGTCAACATACAGGAGGAAGATGATTCATGTTGTCTATCAGCGTCAACATACAGGAACCACAATAACAACACTGATTTTACAACTAATACGACTTTTATCACGATCTCTTACACACAAAATGACTCTAACACTAACTAATACGACTTTTATCACGATCTGTTACACTCAAAATGACTCTAATACTATTAATAACACAGACTCTAACACTGATTTTAACATTATCTAGACAATATATTCACATACTATCAATTGTTGTTGTTACCACTCACCGTTTAACAGTTTCACTGACTCGAGATAATGATCTGCAATAATAAAAAGAAAATAAAATTAATATGAATATTGAGCTTGTTATTTTTAGTTGAAAGCAATGTAACCAATAACAAAAAAATAATATTGTACATTATTAATTATAAGGATAAATGAGATTAAAACTGATACATTCTATATCAAATGATACTTTGATAGTACCATCAATACTCGCATAATTTATATTTGGCATCTACCTTCACATACTCTTGATTGTCGTTACTATTTTGATGTAACTATAACATGGGATTTCACTTAGACATCTCAGGGTTCACTAGCAGCTAAACAATAAAAAATATTTAATATCGTTTAATTATATATTTATCATTGTTATGATTGATTTAAATAAATTATTATTATTATTACCTTTGTTTTTTTTTTCAACATCACCAGGTCTAAGATTTTTTTTGTTGCTCCATTCCATTGTCGGCTTTTATTCACCAGCAGCTGAACAATAAAAAATAAAATCATCATTTGCCAATCCTACAATTCAACAATGTCATAATGATGGCGTTCATTTATTTATTTATTGTTGTTATGATTGGTTTACATGAATTTGTATTATTATCACCTTTGTTTTTTTTTTTTTTTTCCAAAATTATCAGGTCTAATATATTTTTATTTTTTCAATAAAATTAATAATTTTTTGTCAATTAATTGTGAGGGTTAGGTTGCCGTCCATCAATAAATTAGATAAATTAAACATTTAATTGTTTGTTGTCGTGTTAAATTATATAAATAATTGTTTTAATAATTATTCTGAGCTTGTAGACTATAAAGTTCATTTACAATGCGACATTTTTTTACTCACATGAATATTGTTGGCCGGCGTCCCTTTGTCATAAACTTTAGTTGCAAATATCTCGAGTTTTACGTAA
>JAPYYR010001393.1:0-15767 GCA_030523065.1 Aphidius colemani
TTTTTTAACTCGAGGCTTTAATTATTCCTGTAATTATCAATGCTCTTATCATCCCGTCATAATACACACGTAAACATTGAGCAATAATCGTATATTAATATTAATTAATTTAAAAAAAATAAAAACAAAAAACTTTTGTAGATAATATTTTATATTCCGTTAATTTATTATCTTTTTTTTCAATGCTATAATAAAATTTTGCAAACAATTAATTATTGTTTATACAGTATAAGAATTGTTTCTTTTAAATTTTACTGATAAACTAGTCATTAGATAGCCAAACTTTTTATCTATTCAAATTTTTATTTTTTACAAATATTTTGTTTCTATTAGTTTTTTTTTTTTCTTTGCGTGTAAATATATTGTCTTGTAAATTTATTTCTTATTGCATTTATTGCTATTGAAAAATATTAAAAATACTAGTTGATATTGTTCGGGACTGAAATTCTAACGTCCGGCGCGGTCCTTAAAACAGAAGTTAGGTCATCTGTAATTCCTTCGTCGGGAATTTTATTAGTTTGTTTGGAAATTCTATAATAATAATGTAATATTAACCTTAACTCAGCTCGAAGTGATCTCATAATTAATGGGGTCACTGGTCTCTCGATTGGCACTGGATCATAAGTGATTAAATGGGTGTAAACAGGTATCTGAAAATCATATTCAAATGAACCTTAAATAATACATTTTCAAACTTCTAAAAATCAATATTAAAAATGTCAAATTAAAATGAGATAAAAATATATTTTTTATATTTTTAAACCAGATAAATATATTTACGTATGTCAAAGAATCATCGAAAATTGATTTCTTATCAGAATTAATTTTTGTTGATGAGCCAGATGATACCCTACGTTTATCATTGTCCCATAGACCCTTAATATTTTCCATAACGCTAACCACTTCACAAACAACTTGAAGAACAAATAAAATATATTTGTTTTGCATTAAATTTAAAATAACAAGCAACTTCTAAGTATACTGTGTCGACGAACTCAGCAACGATAAAATTTTATTACATCGATAAAACTTCCAGCGATAATAATAATGTATAATCCCTGTTAAAAATTTTTATCACAGGTTCAAAGTCAATTGGCTTTAACGAACAAAACTAGAACAATAATAATTGAGATATCAAAAAATTATATATAAAAATAAAATCAACAATAAGAATCAAGTAGTCAAGGTCGATCATTGGTCAGACCATAATTTCCATAATGATTTTTAAGTAAATGTGACTCTGATTAAAGTAAGCCGGACTGTATTTCCATCAAATAAATTAAATAACAAACAAATATTATATAAAATACGAGATAAATAAAAAAATATATATTTTTACATTTTCATTTTACATATCGATGACATATCGTGTGTTGATGTCAAGGCCGATGTCCCAAGGGAGTCACTACGTCACCCACTAACTAAACGGTCATGTTAAAAGCAAAGATTTTTTTAAAATTTCTTCTTTGCAACGTTGCTAAAGTGTTTAAATAAATTCACATATACTCAAAGCACATGATTATTAACGTCACAAATTTATAGAAATTAAAGCTTCAAAACAAAAAGGGGCGGTTTACAAAAAAATGAAAAATGATTATCTAAAATCTGATGTATAAACGAAGCATGAATTTCAATATCAATGAAAATATTGTTTAAATGCTTAAAATAACATTAAGTTAATTTTTGAGCTTAAAAATAATAATAATATATTTTTGAGCTTTTTAAGGAAGACCACATGAGTCCGCCACGAGTATTTTATTTCGCCCTCTAGTGACAAATAGTAACCAATGATAAGAAACTTTGGTTCTATCGATTTTACAACCCTTCAATGTTAAAATACAAATACACATATATTTTGTATGGACTAAGCAGCCATATTACATTGAAAATATATTTTCAAGCTACACATGCGCAAATATATTATTTCCCTCTTCATTTGACCTCCTAGTGTGCAAGAGTTTTGTGGCCCGTTAAGAGAAGCCGCGACTGAATTTTACAATACGTTTTTATGACGTTGTGCTTTTATTAATAACTAAATAATGTATAAGTTATTATAACTCAATAATTACAAAATATTTCTAGTTATTATCAATAAATTTAATTATTATAAAATTAACATTAGAAATATTTTACCGCACAGAAAAGCTGCGTCTTCGTGACGCTTGTGTTACGGGGTCGCGGGTGAGTTTTGACAGAGAAAAATTGGATCTTTTGTTGGTGAATAAGAGAAAAATAATAACAAGACAAGACAAATTGTTTATAAAATATTAACAATAATTATTTATAATTATTTGTGTTCAACAATCTATAATACGTAAGTACAAGTGATGAAAAGAGAAATATTAATTTTTATCTCAGTGAAATATCCGCTGTGTTATTATTATTTTATTTACGTCATAAAATATTTAGTGAAAATTTATAATAATTAAATAATATTGTGAATATAGATTGAACAAAATTTATATATTATTATTGGTGTTGCATGTTAAGGGTGGTGGTGTGATATATGTGATGATATTTATTTTTTTAAAAATAATTTTTTAACACTGGGTGGGATGCCTGACCAATCGATCCCTTTCACCCACCGCAACTTCAACCTGCCGCACACATTTTATCGATTCATTGTTTCCCTATATTTTTTTTTTTCGACATTCTCGGATAAATGATTTTATCTAACCCTAATTCTCTAGAGGTTTCCTTAATTATTGATCACTCTAAGAATTTTTTTCGGCCGAATAAAATACCCTTAAAGCTTTTCTCTAGAAAAAACATGTCAATGAAGTGGATAAATTTTTTCTTTCTATTTTCCTTGGATTATGTCAGTGTAAAATTAAGTTATCGATTTTTTTTTATTATATTTATATCTGACAAATTCCGGGGCATCTCCTGATCCATGACAATTTGATCGTAGCATTTTGTATTTTTTTTTTTTTTTTTTTTTTTTTTTTTTTTTTTTTTTTTTTTCTTTTCTTTTCTTTTCTTTTTTTTTTGAACTGCATCTCAACCACGATTCTTTTCATCCAACTTTGAACAAAAAAAGAAAACTTGTATTCAATTGAGCGAATATATAAGGTTTTTTTTATTTTTTAAAAACAAAAAAAATCAAGATTTTCTTCTTTGTTCTATAGATATTTTAATTTTAAATGTCTGAGAATCAAGCTGAGGGTTGTGATGGAATTTACAAAGGGCAAGTCAATGGTTATAAGTCTGTAAATTATTATTATTTTTATTTTATATGTTTACGGAGGGTTGTGTGTTGAATGCGTATTATTGATATTTCATTTTAGTATTATTTTTATTATTTTCCTTGGCCATTTTTAGAAGAAAATATTTCGATCGTCTGATATTCAGTGGGTCGTGTCAAGGAGAGGGAGGATCAAAAAGGAATTTCATTGACAATTCTTGGCAAGCATCATTGGTTATGAGGGGAAAATATATTATGGGAGGGTTGAATTGCCGACGGCAAGTGATGTAGGCCAGTCAATAGTCAGACAAATATCATAAACTTGCTTTCTACATATTTAGAATATTATAAAAAATATAAAATACAACTAAATCTATAAACAAACACAAAATCAACAAAAAAACACACAAATAAACCCTGTAAAAAATTTATATTTCATTAGATAATCAAAAAAAAAGCTTAAAAAATTTATTTTCACGAAAAATTTCAATTATTTTTGGCTTGTTTTTACTTTAAATTGTTGATAAATATTTGGGTGAATTTAAATCATCGCAGGTTAATACGTGGATTCAATTGACCGTATGATTGTTTTAATTGGAATTTAAAAAAAAATCAACAATAAAATTGATAAACACTCAGTTAGAAGTTGCATTTACTATACCAGTCATTTTGGTGCGTGACAAATTAATAAAATGAAACTGCGCATTCGATCTTACTGCACATGAACATAAATTATATATATTTTTATTTTTTATTAAACTTTTATTTTCATCAGTTATTTTCGTCATTTGAATAATATTTTTTTGCAATTAATTTAATATGTTATTAAATAGTATCAATTATCGTAGATAATAAATTGATATTTTATTTGTTTGATGTTGTTGTGAGTTTTTGGCTGTAATCATTTGATTTTTGTTATTTTTTTTCGTAAAAAAATATGATGATAATAGAGAGGGAGTAAAATAGCAGAGGTTAAAATGTATCTGAGCAAAGCGTCGTTATCGATTTATGTACAGTACACGTCACATTGTGTATATAAACTTACGATGGGTAAATGATGATAAGAATAAAAACCGTAATAATATACAGTGCCAATGGCCAGATCTGCTAAGCTAAGATACAAAATACCAATTCTATTCCCATCAAGCTAATCAATACTACACAAAACATCATATACAATTGCATTTGATGCTATATATAACCATAGACCTTTTGAATTATTCAATAACAATAAAAATAGATGGAAAAATGTCGTAAAAAAAAGGAAAAATAATCAATACACTTAAATTGTAATTCAAAATAAATATTTTTACTTTTTCTTATCTTTTTGCTGGAAATTAAATCAGCAAATATATTCCTTGTATTAAAAGTAAAAAAAAAAACCATAAAAAGACAATTTATGAGATAAATAAAATTTATTTACGTTTTTTTTTAGTTTTTTATTTTGTTTTTTTCTTTACGTTTTAAATGAGAAAAAAAAAACAAAATGAAAATTGTTGATTAAATTTTCAATTTATTTTTTTTAATGGAAAAAATATAATTAACCATATTCTTCTAATATTTTGTTCAAGATAATTGGAGGAAAATGTTTGTGTTTAATATATTTATTTTGCTCTTGCCAGTAAAATATCTGTCTTTACATTAAATTCAATTATTCATTTAATTTTATTTAGAAACAGATATTTAAACTGAATAATTTTTGTCATAACAAATTGTATAAATTTGTGTCAATAGGCGTTTCTATAACCTTTCACCTAAATTTGAAATATGAATTTTTTAACATCAATCTACGTATCTTTTTTTTCTCGTATTACACTCAAACTGCAACGACAGATTGCCATTTAAAAAATTCATACGAACATGCCTCGTTATATTTTTTAGACTTTCTATATTTTCAAAAGAAAAAAAGTCTTTTTTTTTTTTAAGAATGTTGACCTCATTGAGTCACTTCCTCGTCATAAATATATTATAACAGATGAAAATTATCTGAAAAAAAAAATAATAATAGCAGCTTTAGTTTTCATTACAGATAAATAAAAAAATTTTCAATTTAATCAGATTATCTTTTTTATTTCTGATAAATTTATATTATCTTTTATGGGTTTTTTTTTTTATACTTATTTATTTATTAAATAAATTATTCGTTAATTATTTTAGTTACTGATTCGTCAATTTGGAAATTTAGTTAGTCGCTCATTTGTTTTTCTAATTAACAGCAATTTGCAAAGATTAAGAGGTCAAAAATAAACTTACAAGCAGAGTAACTTAGCACTGATATTATATACAATGAAATATAAAGCTTCACCTACGCGTAAACCAAGGACGTGGTTAGGGGTCGTCGAAGGACATCAACCATCGTCATCATCGCCATAATCCCATCTTCTTCAAATTCTATTTAATCTCTTATTTATTACTCGATCCTCTTTATTATTTATTTTTTCATTTTTTTTTTCCCAAAGTCGTTCAATTTATATTCATGTCTTCATACAGAATCAATTTGTCTCCGTATTATCCTTATTTTTTGCCCAAAGATATACTGATATTTTTTTTTTTTTCGATATTTTGATAAATTGAAAATAATTTGTTCTATAAAATTGATATTTTTACATTTTTTTTTGTATCATTGTCAGTGTCTATAAAATCATCAATTTGTTTGACGAAAATAAGTTTTTTCTACTTAAAAAAATAACTTGTTTTCGTCAAATAAACTTCTATGAATTGCGTTTTCTCATATGCTCAATGGTTATAAATTAATTTGTCCTTTTTTCTTTTCTTTTGACTCAACAATCACTTTGACTTAACAATAGCACTTCAAGAAATATTTTTAACATAATATTTTCCAAGTTTTTGAAAGTGAAATTCATTAAATTAATTTCATTATCAACTTGAAGTGTAATAATTAGCAATGTATGAAATGAAATTAAAAATAAAGAAAATCAGTTGTCATAAACACAAATGGGTGCGGCTATTATTGAACGGTAACGCTATTAGCACTGTATGCGAGGGAATTTACGGGGAAAATTTCTACATGTTACGGGAAAACTTACGAGGAACATAGTCACAATTGTGTGTGAAAGACTGACTGCACCCGTTTTCGTATTTTCCGTAAATTTCCCCGTATCGGTGCCAATAACAATTTCGATTATTAAATAGTGGCTTAAATGTCAAATGTCGAGAACATTAAGAGCCAATCAAAATCAACACGAAAATTAACACTCTTAGTATCGATTTTCTTCGATAAATTATAAGCCCTAAAAATTATCTTACAAAAGCCAACGACTTTTAAATTGGATATTAAAAAAAAAATTCATTTTTATTTCTCTCATATTTTTTTCATTCCTCGTATTGATTTCCTCAACAACTTTGCTCTGTTTCCTCTTCTTTCTCTCTCTCTTTGCAATGCTAATTTTATTTTAATATACAGTTTTTAATTTTAATGAAAAGTCACTTGAAAAATAGAAAACCAAGAAACATTTTATTCTCCCATTTTGCATTGTCGATCTTTGCTCGGTTGTAACTCTTCATGTTCGTTAAATATGGACATGACTTATTGAAACTCAATTTAAAACGTGCTCGAACTACGATTGCATGCATACAACAGATTCCAATGTGAAAGTTGGATTTTTTATTTGTATCTCATTTTATTTATTCATCTATTTTTTTTTTTTTTTGCTTTTTTCTTTTCCTTTGCAAACAATGTTTTTTTTTATTAACGCAGCAGCATGACGTTAACTCGATCATTACGTCAATATGCATGAGTGCAATCATGTATAATATGATGCATTTATAAGGAAGTTTAATTATAAAATAAATTCATTGATAAAAAATATCATTTAAAGAGATACGACATTTTAAAGTGACGTGTATTTTCATTATTTATTTGTACTTTTATCTTAAAAATTAAATGGAATTATTTTCTTTAAAAAAATATTTAAAGTATTTAATATTCATTTATTTTTTCATCTATTTTTTCAAATTAAATGTTCAATTTTATTTAGAAAAAATTTGAAATAATTATGTGTATTATTAAAAAATAAAAATGATATAAATTCAACTTGTCATTTTATTTTTTATGGATTATTTTTATACATAACACGTAAAATAATAATTTTTCATATCTCTTGACCTTTTTCTAAGTCTCTGAATAATGTCATAAAATATTCTTGTATATTTGTATAAATTTATATAAATTATACTCGGTTGGTTGAACTTAATCATAATTGATGTTTGCTGTTTGAAAAGTCAATGGGCTAATGTTCGTGTTTAGGAGAAATTTATATTACAAAATCTATGCTAGTTATGTTTATGTGTTGTTTTTTAGAATACATAATAAATAAAAAAAATATTCAAATATTCTCTGACTTGGCTACAACAAAAACAACCGATAATTATTAATTATTAACTGAAATTTTGAATTGTTATGTTATCCAACTATTTATATTTATTTTAAAAAATTAAGAGAAGAAGAAGTAATTTTTTTAAATTTTATTTATGATCTGATTATAAAATAAAGAAAAAATAATTTCTCGAAACTAGTTCAAGGTGTCTTATATTATTAATAACTATAATAACATAAAATTAAACTTCAAAGTCATTGAAATAATTATAATAAATTTTATTCCTCGTTTAAATAAATAATGGTATTAAAAATAAATGTGTTAATAATTAAATACATCTGCAAAGTTTTATTATCACTTATCAGTTAACTCAATGAATGTCCAGGAGTAGGCATTAGATAAAAGCAAAAAATAATACTTCAAATAAAGCAAGTATAAAAAAAATAAAACGAATAAAAACATGTGCTCTTTGTTGATTGTATTAGACAATTTCTTTTTTCAACTTTTGTTCAACAAGAACTTTTAAAGTGCACTACTACTTAATTATTGTTAAAAATAAGAAAAAATCTTTTTCTTTTTTATTACTTTTAGCTTATAATCTTAAGGAAAATTCGTAATTTAATTATTTATAATTTTATCAGTTGTAAAAGGAGATAGAATACAGTTGAGAGACAAAAAAAAGTTCGCGAAATTTTAAAGTTTAAGAATTTTTTTCTCAACATTATTTGCTATCTTTTGAATGTATTTTTTATTTTTGTTGATCAACTACTATTTGAATTAATTATATATTAATGATTATTATTTTTTTTTGTATTTTAGAAAATGCCGGCGGTCAAGAGGGAAGCACCAAGTGCATCGAGTGCACCAAGTGCGCCAATTGTGCCGATTGCACCAAGTGTACCAGCTGAAAGTTTGACATCAGGTGTTGCTCCACCAACGAGTATTCCGAAGAATGTCATATTATCATCTTCAACTCAAAAAATATTATCAACCAGTGAAGATCTTGTTTCTGGTAAATAAATATTTGCATAATTAATTTTTGAAAATAATAAATTTCATCTAAATAATTTATAGTTTTAAATGTATTTGAAATAATTATTGTAAATTATATTTAAAATTTGATTTTAAATAAATTTTTTTTCACGCAGAATATTCGTCTGAGAGTCCAGCATCAACAACAGCAAGATCAGCCTTAAAAAAAGTGGAGAGAATACCAGCAGTTGCTGTGGATTTTGTTAAAGACAAATCAGGTTTACCAGATTGGGCATCGGTTACAATAGTCATAGGTGAATTTTATGTTTAAAAAATAAATTATTGAATAGAATTGTTACTTAAATGTTAATTTCGTCTTTCCAGTGATTGTCGCAATAATATTTGGAATATGTGGCTTTTGCATAAGAAGATGTTTCCGAAAACGTCGTTCGAAGGATGGAAAAAAAGGTATCAAAGGTGTCGATCTCAAAGGTGTACAATTACTCGGTGGAACATACAAGGACAAGGTTTATATATTTTTTTTCAATTAAATTAGATACTAGATAAATTTAATATCTCTTTTCCTCTCGTGGAAACTATTTACAAACCCACAGGTACAGCCGGATATGGAAGAACTAACTGATAATGCTGAAGAGCCCGATGAAGCCGAGAGCAAACAGAGCGAGGTCAAACTTGGAAAGCTCCAATACAAGGTAGCACAATTGCCAGCATTTAATTAATAATAATACTCCAATTTACTATCGAGTATCATTTTAATTATGTTTTTTGATCAATCAAACTTTATGTGAAATGAAAAAAAATAATACAACTCGTTTTTTTTAATTTATTTTTCAATTGAGGGTGGTTTTTGTTTGAATTAAAAAAATTGATTGCACTTTTTTTAAGCTTGAGTATGACTTCAACTCAAACAGTTTGGCAGTGACAGTTATTAAAGCTGAAGAGTTGCCAGCTCTTGATATGGGTGGAACATCAGATCCGTATGTTAAAGTTTATCTTTTACCAGACAAAAAGAAAAAATTCGAAACTAAGGTACATAGAAAAACACTCAATCCAGAATTCAACGAGACATTTACATTCAAGGTAATTTCTAATTTATATTTAAATATGCACAATATCAACTTCCAGATTAAAATATTTGCGTAAAAAATAATCCCAAATTTATTTCAAATATATATAATTATTATTTTGCTGATAATAAAAATTTCAGAAAGCAAATAAATTAATAAAAATTAAATTTAAAATAATATTAACACATTACAATTAATTTATTTTTAAAATGAATTATTAACATTATTGAATTAATAATAGTGTAGTATTGTCATTTGTATTTTTTTAAACAAAAAAATATTCGTCGTCTAGGGCAAATACCTTCAAGCATAGAACAAGAAAGTGTTGTTCTTCACTTGTTCTTTGTCGGAAAGTATTTGCTCAAGATAATTCATTAAGAAGGAGAGGAAAAGATGGCAAATTGAACGACTTCGCATTTCTATAAGGCGTATCTTGAAGGACTTTCTTCAATTAGTTTTTGAACTAGAGACCATTACATCCAAACTATGGAGCTTGTCCCCTGAACCACTAGACCACTTGATACCAAAACACTAAACTATAACTCTCATAAACACAGTTTTCTTTTTATTTTTAAATGATGAATATATAAAAAATTATTTATTATATTTTTTTATAAATTAAAAAAAAAAAAAAAAACAATGATTCACATATTACTCTGCTTGTATTATTTTTATACTGATAAATCATTTTAATTGAAAAGCAAAAAACATCCCATTTTTTTTGTATCTAATACACATGATATTTTAGCTCAAGATAATTTAATCTAGAAGTTTGTCATTAGCATATTTATTTTGTCACATATCATTGTCAATTCACTCAAATTAATATTATATTTTTTTAATTTCCAGGGTGTTCCATATGCCGATGCTATGAACAAAACCTTAGTATTTGCCATATTCGACTTTGATAGATTTTCAAAACACGATCAAATCGGTGAAGTTAAAGTTCCACTGTGTCAAATTGATTTGGCACAAACAATCGAAGAATGGCGAGAATTACAAAGTGTCGAAGGTGAAGGTGGACAAGTAAGATGATCAATAAAATCAAACAACTCTAATAATAATAGTTCATAATTGAATTGACTCAATGTTTATTATAATATATATTTTATTTTGCAAGGACAACAAACTTGGTGATATTTGTTTTTCACTTCGTTATGTACCAACAGCTGGAAAATTGACAGTTGTCATATTGGAAGCTAAAAACTTGAAGAAAATGGACGTTGGTGGTCTATCAGATCCATATGTTAAAATAGCATTAATGCAAAATGGAAAGAGACTCAAGAAGAAAAAGACATCAATCAAAAAATGTACCCTCAATCCATACTACAACGAATCGTTTACCTTTGAAGTTCCCTTCGAGCAAATTCAGGTGAAATAAACATGAAAAAAATATTTCATAAACACAAATACATTTCCCCTTTCGCTCTTAAGGGTGCGTCTAGGGAAAACATTCTTCTTGTGGTTTTGGGTTGATGTTTATCGTAATGTCATACAAATTAATACTTGAAGTTGTAAACAAATACTTTCTATTTATTTTATTTTATTTTTTTTGACTTTACACAGATGTGATCCAGGCTTGATCTGTTAAGTGTGTAGTCTCTTGTAGGAGATTAATTGATGTGGTATTTCATGTTGACTGTAATGTATTTGTTGATGTTTATTTAATTATTAAAATTTTATTTTTCAAACAGAAAGTAAATTTGATGGTAACTGTAGTGGATTATGATCGTATTGGTACATCAGAACCAATTGGAAAAGTTGTACTTGGTTACAATGCGAGTGGAACTGAACTTCGACATTGGTCAGACATGTTGGCATCACCAAGACGTCCAATTGCGCAATGGCATACGCTCAAGGATCCAGAAGATGGTGACAAAAAAGATTAAATATCTTCCTTAAATTATTAAAAAAGGTATACTAATTTCTCTCCAGGAGTATATCACAATGTTGATAAAATTATAAATTAACAAAATTAAGTTGAAAAAAAATAATAAATAAATATTATGAAGAAGATAAAGAAGAGAGATATATTTAAAAATGAAAAAAAAATTGCAGAATATTTAGTTGATATCTATAAATTCGTTTTAAAAAATCCAGTAATTATTTAATACTGCAAAATAATGGATAAATTAATTTTAGAAATTATGTTCTGGTAAAATTTATATTATACTCTTTTCTGTAGAAAAAAAAAAAGACGAAAACAACAACAATTTAGAAAAATGAAAGAACAATTTTTTTATTAAAAAAAAATAATAATTTTGATTATAAATAAAATCAATTTTATTTGTTATTCCAATTGAACAAATAATAGTTAAATTATTTACACATGAGTCGTATTATTTTAACAATATTAATGTTTATTAATTTAATTGTGTTAATTTATGTTTGATAAATCTGTCGACTGTTGATATAATTTTTAAATTGTATTGTTGTTTTTATTTTTTTTTTTCTAATTATAATTATTGGAAGTACAGTGTTCTTGTTCAAGTCTTCGTACGCTACAATAAAATTAAAAAATTAATTAAATTTGATTAGTGTACAGATTATTTTCTGCAGTAAGAAATCCTTTAAAATATTTAGCTAAAAAATTGAGTTTAAAAATACAACTCAGTAATTTATTGAAAAGTTTAAAAAATATTTCATTTCAAAAATGATTTTTAATATATTTAAACGGGCCTATTCACATGGATTGTAATTGTCGTTTAATTTCTGACCAATAAATAGACACAAAAATAACAAATTACATAAATTAATTTATAAACAGCTTTTTTTTTTTTTTAAAATACAAACGGAAGATGACATCAAAAACAATGATTTACTTTGGTTTGATTGTGTTCGATGAAGGAATTGAATAATTGTACATACTCTTTGTTTTTTCACAAAAAAATTTTAAAAAATTCCAATTAAAAATGAAATAAAAATATAACAAAAAAAAGGAAATATATTAAATCGATGTCTTGTAATTATCCTCCGTTTTATCAGTGCTATAATTGGTCAGTAAATTACGAAATTGTAAATACATTTCCTGTCAAAGAAAAAAAATACATTCGTTAATATTTATTGCCCCGATTTCATAAAACATTCACAATAATTAATCGGCCTTTAAAATAACTTGGAAAACTATTATTCATTTGTTAAAAAAAAATTCGGAAATTAATAAATAACTTGGTCCGAAATTATTATCAAAAGAATATGATTTTGAAAATCATAATTAAGATGTTTAAAAAAATATATTAAAACGGACAATATTATACAAACTATGCATGTATTATGAATTTAATTGTGAAAGAAAAAACATTTTTAAATAATCATTGTTGTTATTAATAATTTTATTAACAATGATAATGACTTGACAAAATTTAATTAACAAAAAAAAAAAAAAATACATATATTAAACAATAAAAAATATAAATATATAAACGTTTTCTGGTTGAGTAGAATTTTATCGAAATGAAAAATATGTCTATTTCGACTTGCATTGGCTCTTCTCATCCACATGTAAGCATGAAAAATTAATAAAAAATATCCAGCTATATTGTTTCTACTTAATTTTCAAATAAAGGCATGAGAATAAAATAAAAACTCTAAAAAATACGAGGATGATTGGTTACGAATGACAATATGAATGTGAGAATAAATTCAGCACAGTAGAAAATCATTTATAATTAATATTTAATAATTAAATTCACCACTCAGTATCACTAATATTTAAGATTAAAAAAACATATATATACTAAGTGAGAAGGACAAAAATTGGCGGGTAAAAAAAAAAGAATCAATCGTATTTTTTTCTATGTTTTTTGGTTCTATCGTTTTGTCGATTATATGGCTAAATATCTCGATCACAATATTTTGAATAATAAATATTTCAAAATGAAAGAAATACCTGGTTAAAAATATCAAATGAAAGGAAAAATTATTTAGCAATTTTAACAATTGGTCAAACAAAAATATCTCCTAAATTCCTTGATAGATAAATATTGAAAAATAAATTTTAAAATAATAATTTCAGTTATTAAAAATAGAATGATTAATTAGCTTTTTTTTTAAATAAATTAATTTTAAAAATTTATCCAAGTAAATTGAAAAAAAAAGAAAATTATTAGGATACTTATTTGGACAAGTTGATTTTTTTATTAACCAGGATACTTTACTTTGAAATAATTCGACCAAATTTATAATCCGAATATTTTGAGCATGATATTTAGTTTTGTCAGGACCAATTAAATCGTAAACGACTTATCATTAGTCAGTTTAAAGTCAAATGCGGCATTGTACTTGTATTGATACATAAATAAATTAAAAAATAAACTAAATATAATTTCAATTGTTATAAAAAGAAATAAAAAAAATTAAAATAAAGACAGAGACGTCGGGGCAAGAATAGAAGAAAAAAAATCATAATAAATTCATAATCGCTATCATATATTCCTCCTACCTAGTCCCCAGCTTGAATAATTATAATTTAATAAAAAATTATCGCACATTTTTAATTTCATGAAAATCATAAATATCATAAAATTATATCAAAATGTATTTTTGCCTCCTCAAAGAGGCATGTCCATCAAAACGAGAGTACCTCAGATTGTATAATGAAAAAAATAAAAAACAGATTATTAAAAAAAAATAAAAAATATATATAACACACTGATGAATGTGTATATAAAATATTATATAACTGTTGGGTACGTAAAGTGACGAAAAATAAAATAAATATAACGTTAACTAACATCAAAGAAAAAAACATGAATAAATGTATGATTAAATTGATGGTATCTGCACGCACGTACCTATACACGTATCTAGAGTGCCTTTCATTATTTTAGTCATTTATTTCGCAAATGTACTTGTGACTATATTAAAAATAAAAAAAAATATAAAAAAATAAAAAGTAAAACCGACGTCCCTGTCTTCATAAAGCTAAACACTTAAAAAAATATCTAAATGAAAAAAAAAAATGAATAAATATCAAATAGAAAAAATGAAATTAGACGATCAGAGTTACGAAAAAAAAATAAATAATTACCAAACCACTTATTAACCCAATGATAAATTTAAAAATAAATTAAAAACACCATTTAAAAATTAGCTGTAAACGAGCGCTGGCATTGTCACTCTAATCATCGTAATAAATATCATAATCAACATATTATCCATAAATATAATATTATTATAATAATATCGCCAATTTATTTAATTATGTTAAATAATTATTTTCATAGTTGACATTATCCTAGATTCATCCTGTCATATATTAATCATTAGGCACAAGGTTTGTCGTTGATCGACGTGGACGAATATTAACGAAAAAATATAAAAATTTAAAACAAAAAAAATTACGGTAGAGAGAAGAATATTATCCGAAAAGTATATAAGTCATATTGTAGTTATAGAGAAGAATATAAAAAATAAAGTAGAGTAATCGCAGTAAATGAATAATGGAAAAAAATTAAGAAAAAAAAATAACAATTTATAATTTAACGTGTGATAATTATTTGTTTAAATTGTTTATGGTTGTTTTTTTCTTGTGTAAACAAAAAAATATTTCCAGAGGATACAGTGATATTTGAATTTATAAAAATGAAAAAAAATATTTAAATTTAAATATTAAAAAACACACATAGTTGAGTGTTTTTTTATTAGAATTTAGAGAAAATGTTTAGCCTAGTTATTATCATCCAAGGCACCAATACAATTTGATCATGTTCAATGCACTTTGATGATTTATTCACAGTCATGATAAAAGTGCCTTACTGCATCCTCTGGAAATTTTCTTTTATCTACATTTTATTTTGTTTTTAATCATCATCATCATATACTTCAAGCAATATGAATGCTCATTATTTATCATTCAAATTATTATTAATTTAAAAAACATAATAATAATGAACTGGGTTTGTGCGAAAGTTATGTAAATAAAGAAAGGAAAAAGAAAATGATTAATTTAACATAAAAAAACAACAATGAAATATTAAAAATAATTGAGTATATATAATTTTAATTAATTTACATTTTTTTTTCGATGTAATAATATTAAAAATAGGTTCATTCAGTGACCTGATTTTTATTTTTTAAAAATGTCGTTACACACAGGTGTGAGATAAAAATATTTAACAAATAAAAAAACAAGTGGAAAAGTGTTTAATCATTACAAGTAGAATGTACGTTATTAATTGTATAAAA
>JAPYYR010001394.1:0-29814 GCA_030523065.1 Aphidius colemani
AAAAAAAAAAAAAAAAATGACAAAAAAAAAGAACAAAATATGTTTATTCCTACCCAGCTAACCAGAAAATATCTAGCAAACATTTCTAGAAATGATGATTACCGTAAATTTACCAAAAATGCAAGCAGAAAACTGCTGGTTAGCTGGGTAGCTCCGTAATCTTCGGAATACCCTGCTGACACTGATTATTATCTAAATAAAAGGTGAAATTCAAAATTAATAATAATCCTTAATGAAAAAAAAAAAAAATTAAATAAAAGTGAGTTTGTAATTTTGAAATTTCTACCTTAAAAAAAATGATTAAATTTTAAAAATTATCCTGATGCACGATATCGAGATGACGTATGTATAATCTCAATCTCGATTTAAAAAAAAAATATGAATTTATTATAAACAAATTAATATAAAAATTAACAATAAAAATATAAAAAATGACCCAACGCCGCCAGCTTGCGAGATATATGATAAAAAAATTATTTAAAAAAGAGAATGAAATAAGAAAATAAAATAAAAAATTGTAATCATTCCATTTTAATAATAAAATGATAAGGATTAGTGCGACAATGTATTGTAAATCAATAGAAGTTATTATTATATCGTAATTATTATGTAATAAATATTGTTGTTAACATAAAAAAAAATAATAATAATTCCTATCACTTATTCCCAGGTAGAAACTAATGTCAATTTGACGTCTAAGGACGTCTCTGAAGTCTAGAATTGACGTCAGTTTGACATTAGTTTCTACCTGGGTTATTTGTTTCCTTTTGATGTGATTTTCATTTTGATTATTCAAATTATAAATAAGCTATTTGCATGTGAAAATTATGTACAAGGCTTGATTTTTGATTGACGAAATTCGAAGCATTATTCGAGGATTATGTTTATCAATTGCTTCAGTAAACTTAGTACTGGCGGTAAGACGATTGCTTCTGTTTTTTCGGGACTCGATTTTTTTCTGGTAGTCCTCGGGCGTATGGTTTGTGTGCGTTTGTTGACAGATAAAATACTCCTCGTGCGCTAAATTTGAAACATATTTTTTAATCAATTAATTTAGGGAAAAAGTATAAAAAAAAATACGTACGTATGTGGAGTATCCTCGCCCATTTGTATCCACTCGTGGGCTTCTGGACTGCACCAGCCTATGAGGTATGAAAAGAGATTTGGACATGGTGCTGCCCAAAATCCGGCCTTTGACGTTATCGACTCGATGTAATATGGCGTTACTTTCGTGTGATCGCAAGACAGAGTCTCTAAATTAGAATAAATAAATAAAATTAATTATTTTTTCGAGCTAAAAACTTTTTTATAAATAATGAAAAAATATATTAACGTAGTATTGATGCTGTTGCGCATCCCGGTTGACTCGATCCACCGTTTACATAAAAATCTGCGTGTCCATTTGGTCCCCATTGACCCAGAATTCCAGCTCCAGTATGGATCACATCGACAAAATTTGCATCTGTCTCGTCCAAATCCCTCGATCTGTTTCCATTCATGTAAAAAAATATCGTTGGATCTAAACCTGTAATTGTAATCTAAGTTACAACAACTCAGTATACACATGATTTATCAGCAAATTTACCTGTGATCCTGCCCAATTTGTCATCGGGTAGATAATTGGCAATAAGGCCAGCAATATGAGCACCAACACTGTATCCCAGTACATGTATATTTTCTACTTGTATTCCACGTGGATGATGTTTCAAATATCTCACTAACTGAGCAATACAACGTGAACAAAAATCCGGGCCCCATTGCATTTGTGATAGACATGGTTCTCGTACCAATGTTCCGTAATCGACAATTATTATATTGTAATCACCTCGTTTAAAAAATGCTGTTGGTAAATATTCAAACGATCAATTTACTACAATAATTACACAACATTATAGTTTGGTAATTTTAAAAAAAAAACTAATTAACTTTGAAATAAATTGATGAAATTAATTCAACAAAATTAATTATTTATTTTATTTTTTTTAATTGTATTTTTGATTTATCTAAATATATTTTTCATTAAAAAATTATCACAATTGAAAGTATTTCTATTGAAAATTATTTAAAATTAATTAACTTATTTAGTTTCCAAATTATTTGATGAAATAATAAAGTGAAAATAATTTTAAAATTAATTTACAAATTGTCTAATTAAAAATCAAGATACATTGATGAGTTTAAATGGAAAAAAAATTAAATACTTTTTATTTAAAATAACTCGTGCGATATAATAATAAATTTCAAATCAAAAAAATATAGTATTTAGCAACAAATAGTCATGCTGCACTCTCACTTGCATCCGGTCAATGCCCGTCTACGTGCATACTTCATAAAAGAGAATAAAAATCATTTCACTTTTCCCACACAATTTCCGTAATAATAATTGAACAAAGTAATAAATTTTTCAACAAATAAAATCATCATATAAACAATAATATTAATATTTTTAATTACCATTCCTTAGATCAGTACTTGGTGCTAAATTTCTTCCTCCTCCAAAACCGTGAATGATAATTTTTGTCGGATGAGAATTATTAAAAGTCGTATAATCAAGTGAACGATAATTTTTAACATCAATAATTGCTGGTTTTTTTTGTGTTGTTCTAAAATAAATTACAAATAAAAACAATGATTATATAAGACTTATTTTTATATATAATTTTAAACGATATATTTTGAATAAATTATTGTTATGTTTTTTTTAAAAAGGAGAAACTTGATTTTGTATTTTTTAAATCTGATCCTATCATCTGACGCAAGTGTCTGTGAAATTGTTAAATATTACGTGTGTCTTGGTGCACATGTTAAATATGTGTAAATGATTATTTTATATATCTTAATATTTTATTGATGGAGAAAGGTAAATTGTGGTTTAATCGAGGCCACTTTCAGTTGCCAACCAGCATGGTCGTGATCTTGAAATTGAAAGTTTCTATATAACTTATTCAAACTTGAGACAGGTCTTTTATTTATTTATAAAAACCCGGAAAAATATTAAATTCAATTGAACAACATTTAAACAATTTTTTTTTTTCATATTTGAAATATTTAAATGTCAATCTAGATTTACAGTTGATTATGATTTACCTTGTGTACAGATAAAATTCAATTTGTGGATGAGGACAGGTATAAGGTGGCCTTGCACACGAAGAACTGTTGAAGAGATCCTTGAGTGTCTTATTCTGGGCCTTCACTTCAGCTAGAAAAGCTAAAAAAAAAAATAAATAATAAATTAAAATTCCCAACAAAATAAAGAAATAAAAAAGATTTGCAAAAAAAATATAAAAAATGAGGACGAAGTTGAAGTGAAAGGATAATTGAAAAAATATATATTAATAATAGTTTTTTATGAAACGATAGCGATATGATGTCTTGACATTGACAAGTTTATAGTAAAAAAAATATAAATAATAATAAAGATTGAGGCAAAGGCCGAGTTTATTGGTGTCGAATTAAAATTCAAATGTCAAGTAATCAAGTAATCAACTAATCAAAAGTGTTAACTATTATTAAAACTGAATAAATTTAAAACAAATTTAAGAAAAAATTGCTGATAAACGCAAAGTAATTAAAGTGAAAATATTAAAAAACGAAAAAACAATTTCACTTGATGTTAAAAATAAATAATAATTTACTTACATGTTAAAAAAACAAAAAACAAAAATATAAAAAATTTTAATATTAAATCACTGATCGCCATCTCGGGCACTTGACAATTTCATGATATAACATCGGAGGTGCAACAGTAACTGCGATGAATTTTTTGAAAAAAACTTGATTATATTTGTTAAATTAAATATTTGAGTAAAAGTAATTTACAGTTTATATGTACAATTGCAAAAGGCAAAATGTTACAATGAAAATTTAGAAAGTCAACTAGCGACGAGCAGCTCCACCAACACCACCAACACCACCAACAACAACAACAACAACAAAAATAACGCTTCCTCGTTCACGGTCCAGCCGCGTGTGTGCTCCGGTTCGCAGATACATGCGTTAAAAGCACCAACATGCCGGTTTTCTTGATTGGGGATTTAACAAGTTTATTCCATTTATATTTGATCATTTCTTGTATTTTCATATTAAAATTTATTCAATTTAGTTCCGACCTAGACAAGGACGTTATACGCTTCAACCAAATCAACTTAAAAGTTAAACTATTCAATGACCTACTTGGAGAAATTTTTAATCAAGCTGCTGAAAAATACAAACAAAAAAAATGTCAATATACGTATGAATAGGCGAACGAAAAATAAAATACCAATTTGACCTTAATGAAATGAATGATGAATTTTATTTTGGAGTTATGTGACTTGGAAAGGAAGATAATCCAAGATTATTCAACTAAATGTATCACATATTGATGACATGTCCACTCGGAGTGTTTATTTTATTTTTAAAAATATACGAGATGATTGATGTGTTTATTCAATAGAAACTTTGAAATTATATTGCAAATATTAAATGAAAAAATTTAGAAATTCTCATTTATTTTTCTCCTATTAAAAATGAATTGCAATTTTTAAATTTTTTTAATTGTCGATTTGTTTATGAATTTAAAAGATGAATTTTATTATTTTTATAAAATAAATTTATCAAGTTGCCTCACCCCCAACCCAGAAATGTTATATGACAAATGAAAAAAGGTGAAAAACCTGTGATTAATAAAGCTATTTCGAATGAAAAATGAAATTGAAAAATATGAAATTCATAATACCAAAGAATAGAAAGAAAAAAAATCACAAAAGTTAATTATATATTGATTGACACAAAAAACAAGGGGGTGATTTATTTGATTATACAACAACGAGTTATATGTTATGCATGACAAATAAACAAAAGCATTCCGTAATAAAATTATGTCGTTATGATGGTGAAATGCACTTTTTTATTTTCCTCAGCTAAATAATAAACGATGGTAAATTCAAAATCGTCATGATAATAAATTTTTATACTCCCATGTTGCGTGTCCTAGGTCCAGATGATAACATGCATAATCGTTAATTAAAATGTAAAAAAAAAATTAATAAATAAACATAAATTAACAGCGTAACTTTATACTAGGCCATGGTATTTTTTTTTTTTTCGAATTTTCTCTTCATGATTTCGCGTAATAATTACAGCAACATCGAGGACGAGCAACAAGCCAAAGTTCAAATTTCATAAAAAAAAAATAAAAATTATAAATAAAATAATGAATGAAAATTTATATAAATATTTATAAATAAAATTTATTCATCTTCAACATTCTAAAGAATATATTAATTATTTTTTTTTCACTTTTCAATGAAAATTAATGAAAAAATTGATTTCAATGAAATACAACATCGTTAATAGTCATCAATATTTTTATTAATTTTTTTTTTTTTTTGTATTATTTAATAATACACTCAGATACGATATAAGTTCATACATAATTTTTACATTTCTATATAATTGATAACAAACCATTTTTGTAATTATTTTTTTCAACAATCATTTTACATTATTTATTGTTTGCGTTATTGTTTAATTATTAATGCTGTATTAAATGAATTTATTTTCTACATTAAAATAAATTATTTATTGTCTTTCAGCATGTAAATAATAATTAATATTATCCCTAATTATTATTGGGACTCAAGCTAATTTCAAAACTGCTCAATCAACATTTACATAATCAAAAAATTTCAGGGCTAATTATTATTTTTTTCTCATCGCAAAATGTAGTTTTATTTATTTTAATTTATTTTTTTTTTGGCTATTTAATTGCGTATACTTTCTCATGTGATTGATGGGACATAATTGATTATTTAGAGCTTTAAAAATGTGATAATTTATCATCACAAAAATTTGTTATTTAAATTAAATAATTAGCAGTTTAGTTTTTTTGTATTTAGTGGTTACAGTTGTATACGTTTTTATATAATTTTATCGTTTTATTGTCGAAGTGTATATTACTTTCATCGTTTGTTTATAAATTATTTTTTATAAACTTTCTTATTATTATTGTCAATATATAATTATTAGACTAAATAATATTGTCGATGCCAAAATGAATAGAATTATTATTAATTTTTTACTATCATTTATGGATTTCTTTTTTTCTTTTTCGTCTTGGAATATTTACAGGTAACATTTATTTAGTAGAGATTTTTTTTGCAACGCGGACATACACTGAGAATTAAATAGACAGTCAGAGAAAATAGTATATATACATACACGATCAATACGCAAATGAAGAATGTAATTTTTTTTTTTAACAACCAGATGTGAATGAAAAGAATAAATTGTTTAATATTTAAACTGTCATAATGTTAATTTTCAATCCAAAAAATTCAATATATCGTTAATAACAATTCAATTATTCAACTAACAAATTAACAAAAAAAAAAATAACAAAATTATTTATTATATACATAATCAACTGCTCATTTCATTGATTATTTATTTTTAAAAATTAATTTAAAATAAATATTAATAAATAATTGAAAAAAAAAATTGATTCAATTGAGAAAAAAATATTAGTTTGATTTTTTTTTTTTGGTACTTAGATATTAACTTTCAATGTCATTAAATTATTACAAATAATTTCATTGTTTTATATATATTTTTTTGTTATTATTTATCATATAAATATATCATTATTATTGTTCGAACAGCATCAGCACTTAGCCTATCATTTAATGTAAATTATGATTTAATTAATATATTTTTTTTTTTTTTGTAATTTTGTTATTTTTTCTCGATAAACACAGTCATGTTGGTTTTAATAATAATAATTATTTTTTTTTTATTACAAGTTTAACATGAATGATTAATTTTATGAATTTAATATCATGAAAAACTTTAATATTAGGCCAAATACTACTTCAAGATTATGATGAATAAAATATGAGTTTAAGGCTAAATAAATTGACCATAAATACTCAAAAATATTCAAGCACATTATCTTGTCTAATTGCTCATCAGCATAAACATAATTTAATAATATTAAAAAACATAACAATTATATTTATTTGTTTTACTTTTAAATTGACTATCTTTTTTTCATTATTTCAATATGAAAATTAATTTTAATTTACAAATAATAATTTTCATTCTAATCATTCGTATTTTATTGATTTTATTGATTTTTAAATTTAATTATTTGTCATTAATTATTATTATTTCTTTGAAAATAAAATCACCACAATATTATTTTTTTATCTTTCAAATTATATCGAAGAGAAAATCAATCCAAGACATGATATAACGTACAACGTTTTCCACTTTGTCTGGCTCATCTTTTTAATAAATATCGATTTTTATACTTTTTTTTTTCGTTAATAAGACGTGTTTTTAATAGTTTTTTTTTTTCAAATTTTTATTTCAGAATTATTTCACGATTATTGACTAAAAAAATTTTATTATCATTATTTTAATCTCAACAGATATATATTTTCTATTTTCACATTTCACAATTTCAACGTTTTTAATTCCTCTCTTTTCATGAACAAATTGTGTTTCAATTTTTATATAGTTTTCTAAGTTTTATAAAGACATGAAATATAGATTTTTTTATTTATTAATTCTTTTGTGATTTTATTGTTATTTTATATGTGTCGATTTCCTGCATGCACATAATATTTGTATGAATTCCTCAGGATTTATTATAGAAATCGGAGTGATATAGCAAAGATCAACTAGAAAACGAGAATCAACTCGAATCCAATATATATATTTATATAATTTATTAAATTTTTTTTGTTATTATCTAACATTAAACTAATTTATTAAACTCCTCTTTGTCCAAAAAAAAAAAAATCTTAATTAGTTTTTTTTAAATACTTTCATTGTTTTTTTTTTTATTTTTATTATTTATAAATTTTTTTTTGATCACTCTCGCATTGAGATTATTAACTTTCATTCGATTTATTATTCAGTTCTCCTGGTTTATATTTATAGAAATATTTTTTAGTTTTCAATTTGGTTAATTTTTTTTTTTTTTTAAATAAATTATTCGACGTGTTTTGATCTTTATTGCTTCTTTTTCTTTCACATTTATTTTCTTTTTTTTTTCATCTGAAATTTCATTTAAAATACCTAAAAGTATCAGCCAATTGCGCTTTAGTCAAGATGTTAATTTTTTTTCTAAATAAATTTTATTGTCACCTTAAAAAATCTTTAATATTGTCATTTTTGTTCTCTCCATTTAATGATTTTTATAAAATTCATTTTTAATTATGTGCGGTATTGAAAACAAGTGCAATTAAATTTTTTATATACTTAATTTTTCATGAAAATAAATTTTAAATTAATGAGCTTTTTATTTTTATTGTCATAGCTCAATATATATTTTTATTTGTTCAAAAAACTTTTCGTGCGATTTGTAAAACATGTGCAATTTATCAATAATATTGTCAATAATAATCAGCGCTTTTAAGTTATTTATCAACGCCAAATTCAATTCCCATCAATATATTATTATCATTTTTGTATAGTTATAAAAAATAAGCTTGTTTTTTAAAAAATAATAAAAAAAAAAAGAAGCTTTTTATACTTTCAATATGTTTTATAATTTTTTTAAATAATTTTTTCATTTGTACTGACTCAGAGCACTATCATCTGTCCTCTTAGGCATTACTTTAATCACAAAGATTTATTATTAAATATTTTTGTTTAATTTTAGTTATATTTCTCGTAAAATTTCCTCGAGTATTCCAATTATTTAAATAACATTTAATTTAGAGTCCCAGGGTGACTCGGTTACGAATAAAAAATCCATATTATTATTTTATAGAAAAAAAATAAAAAAAAAAGCCATTTGAAAGTCTACATGATATGAAGAATAAATTCAAAAAAAAAAATTCAATCAAAGAATCAAAGTCGTATTTTATATTTTTCTTGTGGAATAAATATATGAATCACCTTGAGACTCTGCTTGAAATTGATAAACGATAAATTCTACTAACCTCATTATCAGTTTGTCTATTTCAAGGATGATAAATACATCATGATCATTTTGAAGTTGTGGTTGAACATAATTTTCACTGATATTACTTGTGAATGGATTTGTCGATGAAACAAATGGATTATTTGGATTTGTTTCAGTTGCACCATAATTTATTGGCTGATGTTTTTCACTCGTATCATATTGTTGGGTGTATCCATTATTTGTTTGATCATTGTCCCATGCTGCATTAACGTCCAACGATGGTTGTCGCTATAAAAAAAAATAAATCAAATACATTTTAACAATAAAGATAAACCAACAATTAAAAATATTAATTTAATTACAATAAATTGTGACTGTGCAATTTTTGGTGGTGGTGGTACTGGTGGTTTTGTTTGTCCAAGATCATCAAGTGGATTCCAACTTTTTTGTTCTTCAATTGATGGATCAGCCCATGATTGAAGTTCACCAGAACAAAATATTGCATAAAATGTTACACCAATTGCATGAACACAAGCTGCAACAACAAAAACTCTGCTCCATTCTTCTGGACGCTAAAAAATAAATAAATTACAATTGATAATTGTAAATAATTTAAATAGTTATTATTATAATTACCCTGTCTCGTGTCATGTAATCAACAAAAAATGGAACAAGTAAACCAGCAATTGTTCCAATTCCATTTGACATTCCCATAAGTATACTGGCATAACGTGGTGCAATGTCAAGATGATTAACATTAAAACCAGATATTGCAAAACCACTACAAGCAACACCAACAGTTAAAGCTGCTGTTGCACCAGCAGCTGTTTTTGAATGAGCAACAACAAGAAAAAATAATGCTTCCATACCAAAACCACCACAATTAAATACTTTTCTAACAGTTGTTGTTGTCATTATTCCATTTTTACGTAAATGATCAGCAAGAAGACCACCAAGAGGTACTATTGTTGTCATTAATAAATGTGGCAATGATCCAACAAAGCCAGTCTATCAAAATTCATTTAAATTTATTTAAATTTTTAAACATTCCAACATGTTTAATAACAATTTATAAATGACAATAACTTACCTCAATTGGAGCCATGCCAAATGATTCTTGAAAAAATCTTGCCTGAAATAGTACAAGTAGATAAAAGTTCCATGAACGACAAAAGTTTGCAACAATAATTGCATAAACAGGCATTGATGTGAAAAATGCATGCCAAGGTGTTGTTGAAAATGTTGGCATTGGTGCTTGTGATTGTGCTTGTCCCAATGAATCTTCAATATATCGTAATTCACGTGCTGATATGCATGGATGTTTTGATGGTCTTTCAAAGCCCAACCATAGCCAAAAACCATACCAAATTAAACCAGCAATACCTTCAATAAATATTCAATTTAAATATAAATTTATATTAATCCAAATTACGTCATGTATTTATTTACCATAAAAGTAAAATGATGCAGACCAGCCAAACAAGTCATTGAGTATACCAGAAAGTGGCATTCCAATGACAACAGCAGCATATGAACCACAAAAAGCAAGTGTTGCAAGTCTAGATCTTTCAAGTGGTGGTGCCCAATATTTCCAGATACCATGACAAGCAGGATAAGTAACACCCTATTCAATTATTTAAACAATATTTTCGTTTATTTTAAAATTAACAAAATCTTTTTTAAACTTTAATTACCTCAGCAAGTCCCTTGCAAACTTGTACAAGCATATCAAGAATTGGATTGATTCTCAGTGCCCCAGGTACAAGAAGATTTAAAAATGAAGATACTGCAATTGCAATACCAAATATTTTATTTGCCGGATAAAGTGATGCTAAAAAACCACCTGGCACTTGGGTTATTAAATATCCCCAAAAAAATGATGAATCAAGTGCACTTTCAGTTGCAACTGACCAATTAAATAACTTTCTAGTTGTATGATTTGTTGAATTACCAGCACCAGTTTCAATTGTTGAGTTTAAATTTTTCATTATTAATTTTGCCATTCCCATGTTGCATCTCATGCCAAATGATATGACAAAACCTGAATTATATTTAACAAAAAAAAATACATAAAATATCAAATTAATTTTTAATTAAATAGGATTTCATCTTTTAATCCTTTACGGAATAAAATATCCTTTTATCATGATTTTTTTATTTTTTTTGTTGAATGTTAATAATCATGCTATGAAAATAATCCTCTATGTAATAAAAGCATCGAAAAATGGAGCTTTTTTTTGAATTTTTTGAAATTGCTTATTAATCTGTGGAAATAAGTCTTTTTAAAAATTAAATTAAAAATAAATTTAGAACATTTCCAGTATAATTATGATGTTTTTTGATGGCTGATGAATTAATAAATATTTTAAAAATAATTATAAGCATTACCTATACAAGCTAATACTGCAATAGTGTATCTCTTCGATAAACATGGAAATTCCGGCATACAATACATGTCAATATGACGTAATGGTGGTCTTTCTGGTTCTGGCAATGAATCAAATGATGGCTGTCCTAAATATCCTCGTTCATCTTCAAATCCCTGATTTGCCCTGACTCCTGGTGTCTTTGATGGCTCAAATTCTTCATAGCCCTCGGTGTTACTTGTTCTTGTTGTACGTAATCTACTCGATAATATAATACATTAATAAAAATCAAGACAATAACAACATCAATTATTATTTATTTATTGTTAAGATATATTACGTTGAAATTTTTTCAGTTGCTTTTATTTTAATAGCCTGTATGGCTCCGAGACCCGCTGCCGCGAATCCGGACATTTTTAAATTATTGGGGTTGCCAATTTGTTGTTAAATTAATATCCCAGCCCCTGAAATATTTAACAATAAACAATCACATTAATAAACAAACATTAATCTTCATTTTATATATTTTTTTAATATATTTTTTCGGCAGTCAAATGGTGATTGAGTTGAATTATCCATTGGATAACTGTGATACATATAAAACACTTGGTTCTTGGTTTTAGAAAAGTTAGAAACAAGGGTCAATTTGTTAGATAGGGTGTTTATTTGAAGTGGCAGACTATCCAGCCTTAATCCACCTAGAAGAGGGTGGATATATAAAGCTGGCAGATTGCAAGTAAATTTCGCTTAGCGAAATAAAAATACCCACAAACTCTACAGATGAAATAAAATTTAAAAAAAAAATCCATCAAAAATATATATATCTATTTTAACTCATATTAAAAAATAAATCAGTGATGTGGATTTGTAAATTGGGGTGACTCATGTAGGGTAGATTTTCAATCTAAAATATAACTGACAATTTTTTTTTTTGCTTTTATCAATATGCAAGTAATTTTTTAATATATATTTTTCATTTCCTTGGAAATATTTGCGATAAAAAAATCTACTGATATGACAATGATGCTCGGTTATTAAAATGGCACGTGACATGACAATGAACATCGATATAAGGGCACGTGTTTCAAGAGTTGATGTGGTACATGTCGACATTATGAAAGGGTGGAAAATGAAGAGTCAAATTGATCGTCACGGTGATTGCTCAATGCGTTAATGGATGTTTTTTTTATATACAATATTTTTCTGCTTGATTTCCTGAAAAAAAATCCCCTAATTTTACTTTTTTTCGTATTTTCTTTTGCTGACATTGTCATTAAGTTTTATGTTTATTTATTTCTAGCTATCAAATTAACAGGGGGTATATCTAGTTTATACATTTCTTTTATTTAACATTTTTTTTTTTCATGGTGAAATTGTAGAAACGAGGGATGAAGATGTCTCATATCCCCAAGGACATTTTAACCGAGTCACCCCGAAATTCCGCGGGCATTATCGATTACAAGCACGCATGACTAAAACGTTATTGTCCTCGGAATATATTTACAGCTCTATTACATTTTTATATATTTTTTTTTGCTTACTCATTCTGGTTTTTATCATTATCATTTTAGTTTCATTATATGTTGACCCTATTATCAATATTCTTTTATTATTTCATCGAGTTATTCAAGTCCAAATGACTTGATGACTCTTATTTTAGTCTAAAAAAATCAGAAGATAAATTGATCTGTATTTTATGAATTTTAGCTATAATTAAAATTAATAAATTAATAATTTTTGTCACTTAAAAAAAAGCACACTTTATCAATTAACACAGAAAATAAAAAATTATTTTTATTCACATTTACACTGGTTAACAAATTTATTGAACAATTCCACTTAACAATTTGCACACTAATCGAATGGTGTCATCACCTCAATTAAAATGTAAAATAAAAATTCTTAAATTATAAAAATAATTTATTATTTTAATTATTATATATTTTTTTATTTAACAAAAAACAATATTAATTTATTTTTAAACTCACCAATAATTAAGTCCAGATTGAAGTGTTTTGCGGAGTGGGTTCGAAAGCGCGGGATACGCGACGATGAAACGTCGTTGTAGTTTTCCTTAAATTTACCAAAATTCGTAACATATCTATGGAGGGGCTTGCAAGTAACATTTTCAAATCATGCGCACAGTTATATGGCATTATCATTGGTCATACCAACGAGACGCAACGATATCACTGGCCAATCCACCCACAATTTACCCTTTTGCTGATCGAAACGAGGCGGAGCTTTTACCCGGTTTTACCTGTATGATAACAAAAAAAATAATAATAATGATAAATATTATAATTCTAATAATTATAGGTAAAATAAAAAACAATTGTATTGGAATTCTGTTACCAACAAATCACTGGGGATGAGACAATAGCTCTTTTTTTTTCCCCTTTTTTTACATCAATCTTATTTATTTTTTTTTAAACACTTGTTATACTTAAAACAATTTTTTTTCCCTTTGCCAACATTGTAAAAATTATAATGATTAATAAAAATAAAAGCTAAATAAATTATTTAAATTATAAAATTTAATTTAGGCAGAAATTTCAGAGGAAAATTTTTTAAAATCTTTTTTTTTTTGGTTAAAATAAATATATTGTTTAATAATATTGTAAAAATTAAATTATTGGTTGTATAATAATATTGTTAAAGTGATAATAAAATATAAAAGATAAAGGATGATTAAATGGATGTACAAATTGAATTATTAACGAGTTTATACAGTCGATGAAAGTGAAGCTGAAAACGTTGGGGAATAAACATTTGATAAGAGAAGAGTTCGAGGGGAGAGAGTGATATGAAAAGGGGAAAATGGATTGTATATATATATTAAGCCAGAGGGAGAATAGATAAACTTCTCTTTAGAGGGTTGGTCGTTTAAAGACAAGTATTTTCAGCAAGTGTAGGTGAGCCACACAGCAGCAGCAGCACCAAAGGGATCATATAAAATTACATAGATAAATTCGAAAGCTCCACATTATCCTAATGTGGGTGTTTAAAAATTTCATACAATTCAAATAGAAAAATAATAATTTAATCAAAAAATAATAACAATTAAGGGAAAATATTTGAAAATATTTAAGAGCTTTTTGTGTGTGGGAGATTGACTGGTACTTGAGGGTAGAAAAAATATAATTTTTATGATAAATAAAATGTAAAAATGATTAGTACAAAAAATATTTATATCGGGGATTGAATTTTTTCATTTAATTCGGATCAAGAGTTTTTATCAATACAAAAGTAAAATCTCTTTCTCGTCATTGAAAGTAACTCCTTATTGTTGCAAACAGAGCTTTAATACAAAAGCTCACATAGGGAGGCAAAGGCATCATCCCATCGTGGCTGATGGTTGCCAGGAAATATCGATCCACCCTTGCAAACCAGCTAAAACGGATGCTGGACCCCCTTGATATTGAAAGCACAACTTTTGTGTGTATGAATATGAATAAAAAAAAAATAAAATAAAGGTTTTTATTTCTTTATTAAAATTTGGATATGTCTGATATGAAAACATTGTTCATTAAAAATAATTTGAGCTGTTGAATAAATCCTTGGAATATAATACAGACGTAGAGAATTTTTTATTTTGTCTATTTTTATACATGTCAAGTCTTGACAGTATCGTCGGAGAATTTCATTAGAAACAAAGAGATTATTTGGAGCTTAAATCTCAGCTTTTACCCTCTTGTATTTGACAAATTTATTGAATTTATTCTCATGTATAATTGTACAATAAAATTAATAATAACAAGTGTTTTTTTTTTTTCTTTTATTGAGTGTATTTTGACATTTGAGATATTAGTTTTATTATAATTGAGACATTTTTTCGATGGAAATTTAATTAGAGATGTTTTTTGAAGTAGCCAAGTTATTTTTAATTAATTTATTTATTTAATTTTAATTTTTTTGACTTGTTTTTTAAGCTATCTATAAATAGTTAGTGAGAATAATAATTTAACTAATAAAATTAAATGAATTTTAAATTATTTAAAATCAAACAAAATTGAGTAAAAAAAAAAACCATAATAATTAATTAAATTGATTCAAAAATAATTAAATAATTTTCATCTAATTAAATAAAAATATTGATAAATTATATTGGTAAAAAAAAAAGTTGATAAAATTAATTTTAACTAAATTACCAATAATAATTTTTATTTCAAAATATCAGTACATAAAAAAATCATTGATTTTATCAAATAATGATAATAAATAAATAAAAAAAAAAAAAAACAATATCAAGTGACCTGAGAAAACAACAAAAGAGCAAAATTGGATCGATCATCTCGATTGTCTTTTCTGATTCTCATGAAAATATAATATGTTGTTGAATATTTTTTAACAGCCACTTTCTATTCATCAAATCATCAATTAAATTTTCTTTTTTACTGTTAATTTACTAATTAAATAATTGACTTGTCTCATTTATTTATTGAATAAACAATTTATAGACAAATCGTTTTTTATTTTTTATATTTTATTTATATTTTGCTGGTGATACTTGATCAAGGCTTGATGTTACATCTGGTTGATTATTGATAAAAGAATATTTAACATTTTTACAAAGATTAACATACTGGGTAAGTATTGAACGAAAATAATTGTTAATCAAACCAGGACACTCTTTATCGTCCTCAGGACATTTAAATTTAATATCAGCATTTGATGATGAAATAATTCTGCTCTTGGCTGAATATTTTTTGCAATTTTTATTCATTGATTTGATATAATTTCCAACATTTTCATGTCGTCGATAATTATATTTCGGCTTGTCAATTCTACAACGACTACATTGTGCTTTAAATTTCGCTTTTCTAAAGCTTTTTTTATCATAGAAATTTTTTTTCTTTGGACAACACACTTTATGTTTCAACAAGGTGTCTGAGTAATAATTTTTTCTTGATAAATATCGAAATGACTCAATGGATTCTGTTGCTGATGAATTTTTAAACGATTTCTTTTCATATAATTTCGATGTCTTATTTTGTGTAAATTTTTCACGTTCCATTAAAAGAGGACGAATAATTTTTCTTCTTATTAATCTTCGTAATTTTTTAATTGTTTTTTTTGAAAATATGTAACGTAATTTTTCCATTAATTTTTTACTAATCAATTTTAGCCTTTTAATTTCATTTGTGAAATTTAAAAATCTATCATTATTTAAACATGAAGATGAGCATGAAATTCTCGATGTTTTTTTAATTTTCGGTTTTAAAAAATTAGATGAAACATTATTATCCAAGGAATTTTGATAAGCTGAGTTTAAAGATGATTTAATGAATTTATTTTGATGCTCGTCTTTAATTTTTTGACATGTTAATGTCAATTTATTTTTATGGCTTGAGTTCATTGATTTTTTGCTGGGTGATAAAATACAAATTAAAGAACTTTTATAGTCATTAAATAATTGTTCACTGACACTCCATTGTAGTTGCAAACGATCAGGTGAATTAATGTAATGATCAAGTGAACGAGGCTCTGGAATACCATCAGCATGATCATCATGAACATCAACCTTATTTTTATTATCACATAAAAATTTAATTGACTTGACACTGTGACAAACACTTGGTGAACAAATCTTCGTTAATGATTTTGATTTTTGAATGGTAATTAAACTATCATGCTTGATTATATTTTTTTCTTCATCAATTTTTTTATGACTATTTTTATCGATAATGGTTTCAAGTATTTCAAATATTTTCAACTCAAGATCTGATTTATTTTTTATCAATTCATGGCAATCATCGGGACCTTGAAAAGGTTTTTTAAAATTCTCAGATGTTTGGACGTAAACTGATTTATAATAATCACTTGGGTAACTTGAATTTTTGTTACAATTTTCATCTGTTATTGATTTTAAAATGTCGAGTAGTTTATCTTTTAAAAGTTTATCATCAACAACATGTTGATCTTTATGATTATTAACAATTTTCTTTGGCTTTCTTCTCTTAATATTTTTTATTGATTTCGCTGATCTGAATGACTCTTCATTACAAGAACAGTTGAAACTCGAATCATCATTAGAGGAACTTTGATCAATTGATGAAACCCTACAGCTTCTTGGACAATTCACATCTTCAGTTTCATATTTATCAACAAATGATTCTATTTTATCTGTCAATTGAACAGAATTATCATGATGATATTTTAAATTTTCTTTTTCAAATATTTTATCTGTTATTATCTTTTTATCAATATGAAACTCGTCAGACAAACACTTGCCATAATTGTCTCTCAATAATTCACAAATTTCATCAGCCGAATTTTCTCTAGATGTACAAAAACATTTTGCATCTTTATCACGTATTATCTCATCATTTTTTAACTGGCTAAAATTTATTTCCGTGTTGAATATTTCGTGACTCGAATCAATAACATTTTGATTATTTTTTTCAACAGATAAATTATTATTATCATGAAAATTCCAGGGTAAATAGGTTTTTAGAAAATTATTATTCACACCGAGGTCATCAAGTTCTCTGTATATTCTATTGAGACGGTTGTTAAGAACAATTGAATTTAAAAAACAAGATATAAGACCTTCTTTTATAAAATATTTGATAGCTTGTCTGAGTACTCGTTCGAAAATTCCAGCATCTTGACGTCCAGAACCAGGACAAATTGCATTTATCGGATCAAGATTCCATATTGCATCAATTAATTTATCAAAATTTGATAAACCCATTGACGGATTCAATTGTTTTTCATTTAAATTATCCCTTGATGAATTTTTCTCTTGGTTATAAACAAATTTTGACAAACCATTGTATATTTTATCATCAAGACTTGACACAAATAATCCACGAATTGCATCAATATATGGAATGTATTTATCATAATCACCGCAACCATCTGCACTGTCATTCTTTGCAAAATAATTATCATTAAAAGTTTAATTTTCATATCATCAAAATTTAATTACAAAATTACATTTATTTACCAAAATTTTAGAAGTTTTTTCATCAACCATTTTAGCAATTTAATTCTCTCACGACGACCTTGACCCTGACATAATTTTATTTTTATCCAACTTGAGAATCATCAAAATATATGAATTTTTTTTCTATCAAATGTGGTTTCTATATGAAGAAAAAAAAAAAAAAAGAAAGCAAATAAAATATTAATTGAATATATAAATAAATGGTAAAAAAAAAACATTTTATTTGTTGACTTTCTGGGTTATTTGCGAGTCTATAAAGCCAGTGGTATAAAAGAGAAATAAAATAGTAAAAAATATGAAAAAAAAGGGCTATATGGTAATAATAAAAGGAAAAAAAGGTTTAAAGATTGTAGATGAAGACTCGTGACAGGCTGTGGCCTGCTTTTCATCATGGAAAATGGTTATGCAAAAGTGTTGAGAGTTTGAAAATGAAAATAGGATGTTGCATGAAATGAAAGAGACAAAAAGGAAAATGAGAAAAAGAGGGATGACCCATTCAGATAGTGACTAGAGAAAAGTCGTTGCTGTGAGGTTCATTTTTGTGTGGGATCAATACTCGTGACGCTGAGAGAACGATATAATATAAGAGCGTAACAAAATATTACCCCTATTTTTTATTTTTAAAATAATATCATCAATAAAACATTACATTCCCCATCCCCCAAAACACTGACCAACAAAGTATATAATTTATTTTCTATAGACCCATTTGTAACTAGACTTTTGTCCTTTTTTTTTATGTGTTTTTTTATAGCTCTAAGTACAGTTGAAGACTTGTATTTTCATTTTACAATTCAATGAATATTTTTCGACGAATATTCAAGTATTTTAAAAGCCTCAAACAATTGAGACATGAAAAAATAATAAATGAATATAAAGAAATGACCTTGTAAATCAATGAATTTATTTAGCCTGATTTTTGATGATTCAAGTTGGAAAAGTATTTCTTTTATTCTCTTGAATGCATCAAGTCAAACATAGAATAACTGAAAATAGTTTTACCAGTTTATTGATAATGTCCAAGTAAATTCCACAAATAGTTAACAACGATGTATGACGACATGTGCTGGAATCCATGGAATTACTTGTCCTTGGAATTTTATTTCACCTTATTTTTCTACAGCATGAAAAATAAAAATATAAAAAATAGATAAATATAAATTGAATGAAAAAAAATAATGTAATTTTTGTTTTGTCAGAGGTAAATGTCATTTGTGAGGAAGCAAAACAAACAAACTACTTTCTGGTTGACGTAACGAGACTGAAAGGGTCCTTTGATCTTTCGTCTTTTCCCCTGTCTCTCCTCTCTCATCACCACAGCGTAATGTATTTTATCAAGCAAAGCAACTTTTAATTTCACTAAAAACCATCATCAAACAATAATCATCTATTAAATTTATAATAAATTCAAGGAAATTGTAAATTTTCCTCAATTTACAAAATGATTATTCAATTGACAATATAATTACTACAAAATTTTATCAATTAAAATTAAATTTACCAAATTATTTCAATGAAATATCTAGATGACGTTGATGATTAATCATCATAAATTAAAAAAAAAATATATCCATGACGATATTGGTTGATGTAGATGTTGAGTAGTAAAATAAGAAAAAAAAAAATTAAAACAAAAAATGACGTGGGTGTGAAAAATAAATAAAAAATAAAATCTCGAGATTCAAGAAATAAGCACATAGACCCAGGATCAATACTTTAATGTATTGTAACTCCGTGGATGGCGCAAGCAAGTTGTCCACGTAGCAAATGACGAAGTAACATGAGTCAAGATCCACATCTACTCCAAAGTGTTTGTTCAATTCTTTGTTTCCAATTAATACTCCAAATTTAAATATCTCTTTTCTTGTTTGATGTTTTTCTAAGTCGAAACCTGTTGACGAAAAAAAAAAAGACCAACAATTAGTAAATTGATTACTTGTAAAGACAACAAAATGTGGATTTTAATAAAGCTAATTGGAATAATTGCAAGTGTGCATGGGACAATGGTATACATGCCTTCAATCAAGGTAAACAAAATATTTAAAAAAATAATGGTGATAAATAATTCAAGTGTTTTTTGTACTTACATGATGTTGATTTGCTGTTGCACATTTAGGATCCATTAATATCTGAATTGATGCTTCGTGAAATAATTGACCGTATGGGAAGTGAGCTTGTTGATGCAGCTGATTCATATCTTGAATATCAAGACTCATCACGTGTTACTGATGATTATGATAAAGCCAAAGAAATACCACAAGAATTACCAATTGATTATGATGGCATTGATACATTAAATCCAAATTTAAGTATACGTGATCAAGAATATTTACAACACAGTACATTAAATTCACATCAAAAATTAAATCAAAATGATAATAAACATAGAATACAAATTGCTGGCTATAAAGGTGTACTTGAAGATAAAACAGATAATCAATTGCCTGCATATTGTACACCACCAAATCCATGTCCAGTTGGTTATACAAGTGTGTTTAATATTTTTATTATTTAAAATTAATTGTTTATGTTGATTGCATGTTGTGCTAATTGTTGTTTAATGTTGTTACAGGTGAAAATAATTGTTTAGAAGAATTTGAAAACACTGCTGGTTTCAGTAGAGATTATCAAAGTGCCCAAGAATGTATGTGTGATGCTGAACACATGATTGATTGCCCAACAAATAATGATAATCAACGTGAGCTAACAAACGCACAATCCCAAAATTCTGAATTCGAAAAAATCATTCAAGGCTTTCAAGAGATAAATCCATTTTTTAGAGGTGAAAAATTGCCAATTGCTGCTAAAAAAGGTATCAATGTCGTTTCATAAAATACTAACAATCACATTTTTGGATTAATAATTTAACGCAACAAAAAACATTGAAAACAAAGAGCAAATCAAGTTGACGAAAATAAGATTAAACTTATTAACAAAGGAAAAATATTAATAACAATAATAAAATAATATTAATAATAATGTTTAAAAAAAAAATAAACAGTATTGATACTTTCTGATCTTATTTCTGGAGTACTTTTAGATTATTATGGTGCCTGATATTTGATCAGAAAGTTGTAATAATAATTAAAGAACCAAATTTAAGAAAAAGTTTAAATACAACAAGGAAAGTGTGATTGATGTTATCGCGAAATATAGTATATTTATTTATTAATGTTAAGAATCATAATATTTTAATGTAATATATTTCGACATCTTGTGAAAATATTTTTGATTGAAAAAAATTAAATATTTCGATGCTAGTCATATCAAGAAAACGTTATTGTAAAATCATTGTTTGTTTTTTTTCTTTATTTTAAAATATAATTACTATTTAAATAAAAAAAATTTGGCAAAAAAATAAAAACAAATAAAAGTTTAACAGAAAAATTAAAATGTGTTATTTAATTGTTATTTAAATATATAAAGTTTACAAAAATTTACAGAACAAAAAGGAAAATCAGATTAATAATTTTGATATTAATATTTACGAAAACTTTTTAAAATGATGTACATTTTATCAAGTGCTTCTTGAAGATCACAACGTGTTTTTGCTCCAGTAACAACAATTTTTCCATTGACAAATATTAATAATACAACTCTCGGTTGTATGACTCTATAAATAACTCCAGGATATAATTCAGGCTCGTACGAACAAAAATTACCATGAGAAGATGTAAAATCTTCAATTTTAATTGGAAATTTAAGATCACACGTTGCAACCATATTTTGTATTTTAAAATTTAAAAATCTTACTGGAAAACCAATTTTTTGTATGATACGAGCGAATTTTCTAGCAGCTAAAAATGAATCTTGCTCACTTCTTGAACCAGTACAAACCATTTTACCAGATTCAAATATTAATGCTGTTGTTTTTGGACTCATTATTTTCATGACTAGTCCATTAAAACGATTTGGATTATACTCAGCTTCACTGACACGAACATATATTTTCATTAAATTTAATTTACAGCCAAGATTTATTGTCGACACAACATTTCTGTAAATAATAATTTAACAAATCAGTTGACAGTATAATATTTTTATTTTTTTAATTATTTAACTTACTGGACAACTGGTTCAGGTGCTGTATCTTTATGAGGAGTTGGAGTTGTTGATGTCATTGACAGTTGTGGATTGTTTTGTGATGTACTTGGTCTTGGAACATTTGTCTAGAAAATATTATTTTTATATTTATCGAGTGATCATTAAGTCTGTCATCAACAAATGTCAATCAATGTTTATCAACAATTCAATTGACATTTATTAGACAGTTATTTATCAAGTATGCTTACATTTAAAGTTAATAAAATTGATAAACAAAATGTTAACATGCTAGCAACATGAAGGGTAGTACTTACAGAGAGTGGAGGTGCCATTGAACTTTTAACTGGACTGTGAAGTAGTTTTTTCAACTCGTTATCACTTTGATAGGTCGACATCATTATAAAATTACTTAATACTTCTTATTAACTACAAATTACTCCAAAATAAAACTACTCCAAATTTTCATCAATTGTTGATGATGTAATTAACTTTTTTTTACAACACTCGAGTGGTTTTTATTGTTTATTTATATTGTTCCAGTTTTTTCAATGCTTTCTAGCCTCCAAAAATAATTGTTTATAAAATCTGCACTCGAGTAACGCTCGCTGTTTCCGCCATGTTGATAAACTAAATAGAAGTAATTATTAAGCAATGCCTCCACTATAGAAATGCTTGCAAGATCATCATTAGATAATCGGTGGAAATCAGCCTTAAAAAGTCTTTTAAATTTATTCATTTAATCTAATATGATCACTTGATTTTTAATTTCATTTTACAAAACAATAAATAGTAGTCAATTCAAAGATACATATGGCAAACGATTAAATAATTTATTTGTTATATTTATTGTACATGGAAATGAGATTTGGTATTATTCTTCAGATGTGTTATTTAATGTTTTGATTTTTTCTTTGGTCATATGAAAATTGCAAAGACTATTTTCAAGTTCAGCTGTTATATTTGCAATTTTAACTGAGAGATAAATTGATTCTTGAAATTTATGTTGAGCTGTTTTAAGACTTTGAGGAACAAGAACACCAAACCATTTGAGTGGATTAGAAGTTTCAATGTCTTCTTTATTTTTTAACTGGATATCAAATTTTGCAAGTGGATTGGATCCAGGTTCTTCTTCGTCGTAGCTTGTTTCTAGTTGAAACAATGTTTCACTTGATTTATCATTAGGAACATTGCTGATGCCAACTGTTTCTCTGCCTTGAATATATCTTGACTTGGCTATTTCAATAAGACCATCCTTCATAAAATTTTCCAATTGAACTGTGTAGACTATTTTTTCTTCTGTTAAATGCAAACAACGAAGAAGAAGCTTGTCCAAGTCTTCATTGATGTGTTCCAATTCTTTTGTCATTGTCTGATAAACAAAAAAAATATTAGCTTTTAATTTTAATTACTATTAATTGTTATTTGTTATTCAATAAATTACTTTTCGTTGTCTTACTTTTAATTAATCTAAACACAATTCATTCATGTAAATATTATGCAGGTGTTATGTTTTTTATTGATGACACTGTTTGACACATGGACTGATGGACAGTTTGATGACCAACCCAAAACATATGATCAACAAAAATAATAATATTATGAAATAAAAAGGTAGATTTTCAATAACGAATGAGCGACAATTATCGCAGACACTTTATTCTCGCGACAAAATTTAAATTTGAAATAAAGAAATCAAAAATCAATTAGGCTGAAATAAAATTACGAAAATTATATTACAAATTATAATAGTAATTTTAATAAATAAATAGACAGGAAAAGTTTTTATAAATTGATTTGGAAAAATTATAATCTACAGGAAAACTTTAATATGATAATTTTACTTTTTGTATTGTTCAAGTCTGAGGAAAAAAAAATAGACTAATCACATGAATTATAGAAAAAAATAATTATGCATGACAATTATTTCCGTGAATTTATTAGGGTTTATACAGTGATAACAGTCGAGTATAAATATGTGTACTAAAATAGTAAAATTATTAAAAATAAAACTATTTGAAAGAATATTATTTCTATCACAAACTTGGTAAGTAAATAATTAATATATTTATAAGAAAATAATTTAAAAACTGCAAATTAATTTTTCAGCTAAACAATGAGTGGAAAAAATAAAATTTTCAGTTTGTTGATTGTTTTGTCACTATTGGGTTTCAATTTGATATCAGCCCAAAATGTTGGTGACACCGAAAGTGGAATTTGCTCGTGGTACGGAGAACCAAGTGAAGAAGGAACAACTGCAAATGGTGAACACTTTGATGGAACAGATATGACGGCAGCTCACAAATCATTGCCATTTAATACTGTCGTTTCCGTTGGCTACAATGGTCAGACAGTTAGTGTTAGAATAAATGATCGAGGTCCATTTACTCCAGGAAGAATCCTTGATGTGTCCAAAGCAGCAGCTACACAAATGGGTGTTATTGATAAAGGCATTTGGGATTGTACCCTTACTATTGAGTCATTACCATAACAAGTTCAATCAAAACAATAAAATTGTAAATATTTATTAACAAAATTTTGTTAATCAATATTTTGGTAATAAAAAAATAAATAAACAATTTATTTATTATTTTTCTTTAAATTACTTAAAACTTGTGTTTATTCATGTCCAAAAAAAACTCACAATTATTGTGTTTATTTTATTTTTTATCAACGCATTTTTTAGTCAAAATAAAATATAGTTTTCCTCGTTTTTTTTATAGGCTTTGCAATATATTTTATCGTACAATATAAATGTCAATTTAAAAATAATATTTAAAAACGGTCGTGTTATGTAGAAAATCTGTCATAATAAAAATGAATAGGTAGAAAAACAAAAGTATATATTTATTAGGTTCATTAATAAAAAGCTTCAGCATCACACTTATCAATGCATTCAGATAAAATTTCAAGGAAAAACATTCTATATTATTTTAGTGATCCAAAGAGAGAAGGAGGAGCTCTTTACTTGAGTATAAAATCTAAAAAAGGCATAAATAATTGGATCACTTTAAAACAAAATTACTGTTATCATCGTACCTGTGTGTTAAAAAAATTTGTAAGTTTTATTTTTCTCTGTCGAATAATTTAATGTTAAATTGTCAAATTTTTAATTATAAATTTTTATTTATTAGATTAACAATGGCAGCAAAAATTTCAACTTGTAGTTTATTTATTGTGTCTGTTCTTCTCGGATTTAATTTGATCTTAGCTGTGAAACCAGGTGACACTGAGAGTGGTAAATGTTCTTGGTATGCTGGACCTGGTACCACTGCAAATGGTGAATATTTTGATGGATCCACCATGACTGCTGCCCATAAAACATTGCCATTTAATACAGTGGTACGAACAGCCTATAATGGACGAACAGTAACACTCAGAATAAATGATCGTGGCCCATTTGTTGCTGGAAGAATTCTTGATGTCTCTAGAAGAGCAGCAGAGTCAATGGGTACCATTGATAAAGGCGTTTGGGATTGTACTCTTACAATCGTTTCATTACCATAACTCAACTTGAAAAAATATTCAACAAATATTCTCTAATAAAATATTGGCAATTTTTATTTTAATAAAAATAAATAAATAAATAAATTTTATTTTATTATAATTTTCTTTTACATTTATTCCTTTTGATTTCCATTTTCATTCAATCGATTTTTCTTTTATAATTAAATGAAACGTTTTGTATATTTAATAAAAATTTGTGTAATGAAATACGGAATTTAATGAATTCAAATGAATACATAATATTGTGGCTAAATAAAATATAATCTACGTCAAATAAAAATAATATAATTATCATTTACAACAGGAAAAAAGTTTCATGAAAATAAATAGTGATAAGAATAATTATGTATTCATCCGTGACAATTTCGATTACAATGCTATCAGTCAAAATATACAATATGAAAAATTACTTCCTGATATTTATTTCTTACATTTTTTTTTACTATAAAAACGATAGCGAGGTTTGCTATTTATAACACTAATAATTACCCAAACAATTGACATAACTTTTCTACTTGCCAAAAGGTGAATCAACAGCTATTAAAATCATAAAATATATTTTTTCATTCCATGCTATGAAAATATAATAATTAATATTTAAATTGAATTTTATTTTTTTAGATAAACAATGGACTTGAGAGGTGGAGTAATTAGTTTGCTGGTTGGATGGTTACTTGTTGGATTTAATTTTGCTCAACAACCAGGTGATACTGAGAGTGGAATTTGTTCCTGGAATAATGTACCAGGTACAACTGCAAATGGTGAATGGTTTGATGGCCAGGATATGACTGCTGCGCATAAAACATTGCCATTTAATACAATGGTTTCGACAACCTACGATGGAAAAACAGTGACAGTCAGAATAAATGATCGAGGTCCATTTACTCCTGGAAGAATCCTCGATATTTCTGAAGTGGCTGCAGATATTTTAGGTGTTAAGGATAAGGGTACTTATGATTGTACTATTACAATTGTTTCAGTGCCTTAAAAAAATTATTGAATAACAAAAAAATTCAACTATTAAATACCAAAATACATTCAAAATATTTTCCATTATTTCAAGTAGGAAAATAAAATACGAAAATTGTTAAATTTTATATATCAAAATTAAAATGTAAATTAAATATTTATGCATTTTTCCTCAATTGTGTTTATTTTATTTTTTATTAATAAAAAAGTAAATAATAATTTTCCTCATTGAGTTCTAATTACACTACAGTGTTTAATTAACCATATAATTTTTAATTCATACACCTATTTTTAGTGTCAATATTTAAAAACGATTAAGAAATTGCGAAAATATTATTATTAAAACGACAAGTTACAGGAAAGTTGAGGAAAAAAAAATATATATTTACAAATTATCTTGAAAAAAGATGAAAGAGATGGCATTAATCTTATCAATAAAATCAAATAAAATTTTGAGGAAAAAAATGTTTTATTATTTTTACTGATTGAAAGAAAAGAAGGAGATAAATTTTTTTGTATAAAATCACGAGAATGATATCAAAAATTAAATCACTTTAGTTTTATTTTTCTCAACTACATCATATTTTCTATTGTCAAATTTTTTATTAACAATGGCAGCAAAGGCTTCAAGTAGTTTGTTAATTGTTTTGTCATTAATGGGTTTCAATTTGATATCAGCCCAAAATGTTGGTGACACTGAAAGTGGAATTTGTTCGTGGTATGGAGAACCAAGTGAAGCTGGTACAACTGCAAATGGTGAATGGTTTGATGGCACAGCTATGACTGCTGCTCATAAAACATTGCCATTTAATACAATCGTACAGACTGCATACAATGGTGTCACTGTAACACTCAGAATCAATGATCGAGGTCCATTTACTCCTGGAAGAATCCTGGATGTGTCCAAAGCTGCAGCTACACAATTGGGTACAATTGATACAGGCGTTTGGGATTGTACACTCACAATTATTTCACTACCATAACCAGCTATCGAATTAAAAAAATGTACTCGATTAAAATTAAAACGCAAACAAACTATTGTATCACTCGAAAAAAAAACAACAAATGGAATTGCTAAATTCTATCAATAAATTAATTCATTGAAGACAAATATTAAACTGTGTTTTTATTGTTTTGTTATTTATTTTCTTCCAAATTTATTAATTTTATTATTTCAATTATTTGCTTGACATTCATAAATGAAAATAAATTGAAAATAAATTAAATAAGCTGTTTTTTAATTTATAAATAAAAATATTTTTATTATTCATATTTCAAAGTCATCCAATAAAATTCAAAAAAAACAAAAATATTATGTTATTTCTTCGAAAAGAAGGGGCAATAAATTTGATATAAAACCTCTAAAAAATATAACTAATTCAATCATTATTAATTGAAATTATTTTTGACAAAATAAAAAGTTGAAAATTGTAAGTAAAAATTTGGAGATAAACCTTTTCTTTATACTCAAATAAAAAATATTTCTTATTGTCAAATTGTAAATAATAAATTTAATTTCAATCTAGATAAACAATGGGAATAAAAATTGCAACTTGTAGTTTATTTATGATGACAATCTTCATTGGATTTAATGTGATCTCAGCCAGATGGACATCAAAAGAGGTACAGCCAGGTTTTACTCAGACTGGAATTTGTTCTTGGTATGGAGATCCCAATAATGCAGCTGAGATTGGTTTAACTGCTAATGGTGAACACTTTGATGGAACCAGTATGACAGCTGCTTCCAAAGTGTTGCCATATAATACTGTAGTTTCAGTTACTGGTAACAATAATAAAACATGTACCGTAAGAATAAATGACAATGGTCCTTGTTGTGGTCGAGCTCTGGATCTGTCTCGAGCAGCAGCTCTATTACTTGATGTCATTGACGATGGAATTTGGAAATGTAAGGTCACAGTTTTATCAGTACCATAACCATTTTTAATGATGACGTCGAATTTATAATATTGTATTTTTTAAAACCTTAAAATTAAATATAGAATTTTATTCATTTAATAAATTAATTATTACAAATTTAAATGGCCAAGTGATTTATTTTTTGACCTATATTATTCTATCAGCGTTAATTTCCTTCAAATGAAAATAATAATATTTTTTTCCTATATTTTTTTATTTATTTAATAACAATTTATACAAGTGGAAATGAAATTCGAGTAAATATTATCACATTTCAATGAAACAAATGCGAAATATCATGTAAAAATATTTAAAATTTATCATGTTTTTTTAAAGCTGTACAAATAATGATGATTATTATTCAATGACATGCTGATAAAGTGAATATTCAATCATTAAGAAATCGAAATAACTAGAAGAGAATGCGGAAACAAGTGTTTGAATTTTTATTTTAAAAATAAAATATAAGTTCTATGAGCTGTATGTCTATATAATTAATTTATTTATTAATGGCAATAAAATAGATGGAAGATAAGATGAGTATAAAAACTCTGTATTTTTGTAATTTAATTTTAGAATTAAATAAACTTTTGTACACGAGAACTCTTTAATGGTAAGAATTATATTTGTTTATTGAATTTATTTTGACTGTTTTATTTAATTTATTTTTTCAATTTATTATTGTTTTTTTTTTGTACAACAGAATGATGTTTTCAAGGAGTAAATTGGTGATTTTACTGCTCGTTTGCATTGTTATTTCTGTAGAATCATTGGAAACTCAAACTGGAATTTGTTCTTATTACACCGGATCTGGTACAACAGCAAGTGGTGAAGCTTATAATGAACGTGCATTAACTGCTGCTCATCCAACTTGGCCATTTGGCACTAGAGTTGGAGTATTCAATGCAAGAGGAAATGGTGTTACTGTTGTTATCAATGATCGCGGACCTTATGTACAAGGAAGAATTTTAGATTTGTCAAAACGTGCTGCTGAAGAATTGGGTATCATCGAAGCGGGTCTTGAAATAAACTGCAGAATTGTACGATTAACATAGACATATAATGATTTTATAAAGTGAAAAAAAATAAAAGATTGAATAATTATGATGATTGAATATTATTTGTTTGATTTTATTTTATAATTTTCGTTTTACTGGTTGTTGAAC
>JAPYYR010001395.1:0-15881 GCA_030523065.1 Aphidius colemani
AAAATTAATATTAAATTTTTTAAATACGCTGTGCTATTATTTTCTAAGAATGCAAATTGAAGTAAAAAAATTTTAATTAACAATTTAAATAGTTTTAATTTTAGACAAATAATTTTTTATATTTTTCATTTACTCGATATTAAAAAGATAAAATGTATTAATTTTTTAATTTAGACAAAGCAGAACAAATAGTGTAGCACTTCCGGCTTCTTTTTTGCGAGTGGGTGGAAATCACCAACAGCCACCACTGCCGAGACGTCATTCTGAGACCCCAACAGTGAGTATTGGGTCAATAACAATTTCAATATAAACCACTTTAACATATATTTCCAACTTATAGTAGAAAATTTCATCTATATATACATCTCAAGAGCGAATGCACTCTGCAACTTTTTTCAATACACTTTGATGACATTTTATCTTCATCACCACAATACAATATTAAATTGTAATTTTAAATTTTTCATATTTTTATTATTTTTATCATCCATAAATTCAATGCCATTTTCAATTATAAAATAAATCTTTCTATTATTATTATTTCACATTTTATTTCAATGTTTTTTAACTCATCATTTATCCATTATTGAAATATTAAATATAAAAAAAAAAATAAAAATAAATGATTTAGTAATATTTACAAAAATTCAGTCCATCTCTTACTCTTTATGCAATAGAATAACGATGATAACAATAATTTTATATAATTTTTTTATCTTTTATTTTTGGTAGTTGCATTTTTTCATTGTTTATACTATTTGCTTGTAACGACAGCGCGTTTCGTTGCAGATTCAACGAGCGTGAATTGAGTCAAAAGAATCGAGGTGGAAGATAAATTAAAATAATAATAATAAATTTTTTTTTCCTTCGCTATATGTCCTATATAAAAGAGAAAAAAAAAGGCTAAAATAACAAAAAAAAAGGCACATACATAGGGCTAGAAAAAAGAGATGTAGTAAAAAGGAAAAAAAATACAGCCAAAGCTCGGGTAGAGCTTTAGCCCAGAAACACCTCTTTTCGCAACAAACGGCCTGGCTCACATAAACGCAAATACACACAATAAATATATATATATATATTTATATACATTTATATACACAAACACTTTTACGATTGCATAAGCAACCAGTGACACCAACACATACTCCAAGGTCAAACACGAGCCTCATGCACAATGTGAATTCAAGCTCCCTGAACTCATTGGACTCGTTGAATATGATAAATAAAATAAGCTAGTGTCACGATCATTGACATGCTTTAAATGATAACGATAATAAAAATCATATCAAAATATCAATTTCACAATAATTATATACAGACTATTTAAAAATTTATTATATTTTTTAGTTAAAGCTTTATTATTGCTTTGTGCTTTTATCAATGATTTTAATTCCATTTAAAAAATTTATATTCAATTTGTTGTTTTCTATATATAAATTAGGTTCGTCGTATTCCACCACCTATACCAGCAAGAATAAACAATGAACCACCAATTTTTTTAACGAATAATAATACACAAAAATGTGATGATCATAAAGCTGAAGTTGTTAAAAAATGTGATGTCAACGAACGACAATCTTGGCAGTGTACGACAAGCAAATCAACATCATCAAATAAAAAGTTGATTGATATTGAAAAATCAAGATATTCTGATAAAAAGCTCAATAAAAATGCTGAATTTTCAACAAGTAAATTTGATGTTGATGATGATGATGATGATGATGACGATGAAGATGATGATGATGTAAGAAATTTTGAGTGTAATCAAGAAGAACACTTGGAGTCAAGTTTAAATGAATTGCAAAAAGCTGCACGTGATCTTGAAAAACGTCTACTTCATAATGACAATGAGCCAATCAATAATCAGAAAATAAATTCAATAAATTTAAGGTTTGTTTGAATATTTTAGGAGTAAATATATGGATAAATGTAAATTTCTACACACAAAGTAAAATAATAATTTTTATTTTTCATGATGTAGCACGTATTATACACGTGGCACACAATGTCTCCTAACAATTGACCCTTTTACCTCATACAAAGTTATGCCCAAACTCCCACAACTTGTTCACGATATTACAAGAAAATTAGTAGACACATAAATTGCTTGAAAAACTTAGCAGGTGTTGGCCAAAACTTTTATTTATTTTTTTTTTTTTATTATTTATAATTGTTAAATTTATTTATGTAAATATGTTGTTTGTATTTATGAAATATTTGTTTCAAGTTTTATGAATTTAAAGATAAATTTAATCAATTTATTTTTAGACAACAATGCACAAAGTTTGAAACAGAAATGGAAGATCAAAATGACATTGATAAAAGATCAAAATTTGAGGCATTACAGGCGGCATCAAGAAATTTAGAAAGACGTTTACAGTGTGAACAACAACAACAACAGCCAAAAACAAAATATAATATTGAAATTGACAGAGCTAAAAATATGATGCAAAATAATTTACGTAAAGAACGTTGTATTGAAAGATTAGAAAAATTACCAAAAGCAACACAAACAAATTTACCACCACCATTGAGTGCAATAATATGTCAAACAACTGTTACTAAACCAGCAAGTGTTAGACAAGATAGTAATGTTTCATCAGACAGTTATAGCCAAACAAGCTCACCCAGTTATACCAGTAAAACAATGGAGGCACCATTATTACCTCACAAACACATTAGTGGCAGAGTTCCAGGTAATCTTCAATGATTTATCAATAATTTTCTTGTTTTTTAAATCAGCTTTTTTGTCAGCTTCAACTTACTTGAACAATTGGAAGATAATCATGTTAATTTACGTTTTATACATTTTAAAAACAACTGAAGAATTAAAATCATTTATGATAATTCATGTTAATTTAATTCTTTTTTTATATTTTCAGGCAGAGCTATGGTACCAGATATGGAAAACCCACCGGGCAGTCCAATCACAAAATCAATAAGTACACCAGCAAGTTTGCAAACAATTGTCAGATTTCACAGTGGTAGTAACATGTCATTACATCACAGGGTAAAATTAAATTAAAATTATTATTTGTTCATTTATAAAAAAAATAAAAATAGCATTTACATGAATCCAATTACTTTTTTAAATATTTTTGGTATTATTTCAATTGTCTTATATCGGTTGATGATATCAATGTAATATTTTTTATTATTGATGGTTCAAGATCATCAGAGATATCAGAAGACCAAGTAGCCATTATGTTACTCGAGGAAGATTACAATTTAGGTTTGCTCAGGTTCTTGTAAATGCTGTTGCTCTACTTGCAATTGCTGGTGGATTTCTTGCTTATTTTAAATGTAAGTACAGCTTCCATTTATTATATTAATATTATTATTGTTGTTGTTGTTGTTGTTTGATGAATAATGCTTTATATAACTGAAAAGTTTTGAACTCAATGCTTTCTGTTGGTTGGTCTCTGTCTCGAATAAACCAATTGCAAACAAAAGTCAACAGAAGTTGCTTGAATCAAATTGCATAACTACGATATTAAGTGCACAATAAATAAAAGTTATAATTAATATTTAATCAGAATTTATTTTTATTGAAAGATTTGTCTCTCTTATTGTTTTATTGTTTTTTGTCTATAGCATATCCACAGAATGTCATTAAATATGAAAATAAAACAATGGAACCATCAGAGGTAATTTTGAGAGAGTCGACATTCGGAGAACAAAATAATCCATCACCAGGACTTTGTTTACCAGTTATTGTCAATTTTTGTCTCAATCACAAGGTAAGTTTATGTTTTTTAAATTAAATTTTTTACACAAGTTAATAAATTTATCATAAAAAAAATGAATATAAAATTAAGCTAGTGGAAAAGTTTAAATTTAGTCAGACTGAAATTATACTTTTTAAATTTTTTTTCTACCAATTTATGAAAATATTTTAAGGCAAAGTTGATAATGCAATCTCGTTTTTGTTTTTTAAAAATTAAATACAACATTGAGCAAGTAGAAAAGTTTAAATATAGTCAGCCGTCGTAACTCAACTTGATAAGAAATTGATATTTATTTTTTTTTTTTCAAATAAAAAAGAGTAAAAATCCTGCTCCATACAAATAATACAAATTTTTATTTATTTATTTTTTAAAAGTTGTTTCAGAAATTTAGTCGAAATGACAAACACTCTTCATTCCTTTATCATTGTTGAAAATAAAAAAATATTTTTAAACTGTTATTAGAGTGTCCAGAGTTAAGTCAAGTGAAATTACTTGTCCAACTCAATGAATGTTTTACAAAAGTTTGTTGAAAATCCGAAAACGAGGTCACAACATTGCGTTGGAATTTAGGAATGCAATTCACGTTATTATTATTTTTTTTATTTTATTTTCAACACACATTTTTTTAAGTATGTGATTTAAAAATTCATAGCATCAGTGTTTATCTTGATCGTGACTATTAAAGCATAAAAAAATCAAAAACAAAATAAAATTATTTTCATAAAATCGTTGGGAATTATTGACTTATCAAGAAGAAAAAAAATTTGTTGTGTAAATTTATTTAATTTTCACTCACTTGGTAAATTTCTACATTTTTTTTTTTTATGATAATGCAAAAAGATTAAACTAAAAAAATAACAATAAAAATATTTTTATAAATGTGATGAAATGTACATTGAACAAACAGATGACATTAATTTAAATTCAAAATATTTTTATTGTTATTAAATTATACAGCGTAATAATTTAACTGTGATAATATTTTATTTAAAATAAAGTAAATATATTTTAAATTTTTAATAAACATTATAATAATATTTTAAATGTGGTAAAATGCACATTGAGTTGACATTAATATGCAATTTTGTACGTGGTCATTCCAAGTTTCATGCACTAATGATCACATTTATTGAGCTCAGCTGAATTCCAGCTGATGCAAACGTGCTTATTCAAATAAGCTCTTCTGAATCCTCGTGATAATTGAGAGTGAAGGCTGATCATTATGTCTCTATTGTGTTCATTTGCCAACAAAAAGAAAAAAAAAAAAACCAAAACCATTCATAAAAATTGTCAATCGCTAATTACTAAAGTATCATTTGATTTTTGTGTTAAATAAATTTTTATCATTTAAAAATTGATGATTTATTGATTTATTTAAATTACCTTTTAGGTTCCATACAATTTTACTGTGTTTCCAAATTACATGGGTAATTTTAATCAACGTGATGCACAACATGAATTGGAAAATTATGAAGCTGTTGTTGATGTTCGTTGCTATGAGCTTGCAGCATTATTTTTGTGTAATGTTTTTGTACCAAAATGTGGATCCAAGGGTCAAGTTGTACGACCTTGTCGAAGTCTTTGTTATGGTATTTAACAGCTATTTTTATAATTCAATATTTAGCTTCAACTATTTTATTATTTCAGTAAATATTTACCTTTTTTTTTGTGTGCAATTAGAAATGACAAGAAGATGTGGATTTTTTTTAAACGTTTTTGGACTGAGACTACCAGACTATCTTGCCTGTGAATTTTTCCCGGAAAATCCAGATTCAGATCTATGTGTTGGACATCATGAAGTTATTGAAGCTGCTAAAAGAGCTGAAAAACCTGGTAAGATAAAAAATATTTAGCCATTTTTTTTGACCTCTTTAGGTGGAAATGATTTTTAGGGGAAAAAAACTAATAAAGCGATGTAACTGTTTTTTTTTTTTTTTTTTTTCTCTTTTTCTTTTGACCATTTTATTTCTGTCTCTATCAAACGAAATTGGAAAAACGAAGATTTAAGATACCTCTTGAGCTCAGCTCTTTGATTGAAAAATAATAAATCATTATTACATTTTTATGAAAAAAAAAGAAGAAAAAAATACAAAAACCTATTAACAGTTGTATAAAATTAATTAAATTTTCTTTTTTTCTTTTATCAGTTAATTATTATCTCAACGAAAATAATAAATAGTTTAAAAGATTTAAATATAATTCAAGTTCAAATTCATTTTTAAATAGTACATTTAATTTTAAAAAACTTTTCGAATGGAGTTTGTAATTATTGATTGTCGTATTTGTTCTCTCCATTGTTCTTTTGTTCTGTTTTGCGTCCAAAAAGTAACCCATACAATATGTGCCTTTTGTTGCCCATAATTTTCCAACTCACTATTATTGTTCAAAAATCCTCTGAATTTAATTCTAAAAACTCTATAAACTAACGCACTATTTCGGTCAACTATCATCCATTCCAGTCATTCTATTTAAACAATGCAAAAACTGCAACAAATTATCATACGATAAATTAGCAAATAGAATTAGCATTATGAAATTAAACAAACATTATGCAAATTAATTAACATTTAAATATATAAATTTTAATAAATAAATTAGCTTCAAGTTAAATCTATTGGATCTTGTCCAACTTTTGTCCCCAACCACTTGTCTAACGATTTTACTTAATCAAAGTAAATAGGAAGTCCACTTTATGCTTGCTCTTCTGTTACGATAACGTCATCTAGCCTCCGCTTGCAGCCAATATCATCAATCGATTTAAAATACCCCAGATAACAGTCAAAAAAACAAAAAACAAGTAAAAATATTTATCTATTTTATTGATTATTTAAAAATAAATGTATTCACTCGTCACCTGAATCTATAATTATTTTTAAATTGAAAAATAAAACTATCTTTTCATTATTATCAATAACTTTTTGTAATAATAAAATTTCAATAATATTATGAAAAAATAAACTTTATTATTCGAAAAAAAATATTTTTTTATCATTAAATTTTTTTAATAATGTAATATCGTTTTTTTATTATTTTATTTCACAAGATTATACTCTTGAATAATCTTTCGGAAGGATTGGGGAGGCTCTTGGGTTATTGATTAACGTGAGAGTACAGTGAGAATCTCATTTTACTTAGTTTCATATAGATATACACATTAATACCATCAGCAATAGATCAGACGACTTAGCATCTAGACATCTGCCATATATATTTGCACTCACGACACAAGTAAAATCTTGATAATATTATATAATTCTCGAAGGAAAAACTAGCTAATCCAATATCTCAACGACAAAAGAAATGAAAATAAAATCTTTCTGTTTTTTATTTTTTATTTTTTATGCCCCTATTGTCAATATGATTCAATTGAAAATTCAACTCAACTGAACACAATATGATATTCTCTATCACCATTACAACCCAATAAATTCATTATTCGAAAAAAAATAAAATGTATGTTCACACAGGTGTAAATTCAATATACCTTTTGCTATGAAAATTAAACTTTTATTTAACAGTTTGCACAAGTGGTTTTCAATGTGATGTTACAAGATGCATTCCAGTAGATTGGAGGTGTGATGGTCATGTTGATTGTGCTGATCAGACTGATGAAATCGGTTGTGGTGATTGTGCATCAACGACAATTGAACAATCAAAACCCGGTAAAAGTAAAAAATTTGGAATTAAAAATTTTCTAACGAAATCATCAACATTACATTGTGGTGAAAGAAGATGTATGTCATCTGTTCATGTTTGCAATGGTGTTATGGATTGTCCATGGGGTCAAGATGAACGCAATTGTCGTAAGTTTATTTTTTTATTTATTGGTATCATTTATTTTCAAGGATAGCTCATTTTTATATCTGATTATTTTTTATCAGTACGATTGAGTGAAAGTAATGGAGACATTGGTCGAGGACGTCTACAAGTTTATCATGCTGAAAATAGTACATTTATACCAGCTTGTATTTCACATTGGGAACCAACATCAGCGCAAGCAATTTGTAGTCTGCTTGGCTATACGTAAGTTCATCAAACAAATAATATTATTTTCATTAATTTGGATAAGCCATTCATATGATTAGTCATTTTAAAGCTGATTCTTGTCGGTTGTTGTTGTTGTTATTTAAATAAATTTATCAGCAGTATTATCCAGTTTATATCAAAATATTTGCTTTAAAATATCTGACGTTTGAAGTGAGTAGCAGCTAGAAGCTCATGACCCCAGAACGATGTGTTCAATATTACGATTTATATCTTTTCAAGCATATTATGATGGGCAAGTGAAGGGGATACTTTTTGCTATAAACCTTGTAGTAATATCACGCTGACTAAACTCAAATCGAAAACCTTCAGACTTTGCTCATTCGACAAATTTCATTTATTTTATATTTTACTTTTTGAAAAAAATATTTTACAACAATCGATGATAATGTTGCATTGTTATTAATATTTCTCTTGTGATATTTGATTTTATTTTTTATAGAGTCGCTAATAGTTCAATTTTATCGATGAAAAATAAAAATATTACAATTCGTGAGCAAAAAATCGATACTTTACAACAATGGAGACTTGAACAAAAAAGTAGTGGTAATCTTTTGAAAGAATTACAAGCATGTACTGATCAAAATGATTATCCAACTGTTGAATTATCATGCTCAGAATTTGGTAAGTGAAAATAGTTAAAAATTTAATTAATTTATTTATTTATAAGATTTATTTATTGTTAAAAATGTTATTGTTAAGCATGTGGACGTAGACGTTATCATTATGGTAATTCAAAAGTACAATCAAGAATAGTAGGAGGAACAGAATCAGTACCTGGTGATTGGCCATTTTTAGCAGCATTACTTGGTGGTCCAATGGAGGTATTTTATTGTGCTGGTGTATTAATATCAGATCAATGGATTTTAACAGCATCACATTGTGTTGGAAAGTGAGTTATTGAAAAAATAAATATTATTTAATAAGAAATTTAATATAATTATTTAGCTTTAGTCATACTGCTTTGTCTGATTGGACAATACAATTGGGAATAACACGTAGGCATGCACATACATATCTTGGTGAAAAAAGAAAAGTTAAAAGAGTTGTACCACATCCACATTATAATATGGGATCAGCACATGATAATGATGTTGCATTATTTCAACTTGAAAAGCCAGTTAATTTTCATGAACATCTTAGGCCAGTTTGTTTGCCAAAATATGATACTGAAATAACACCTGGTACCATTTGTACTGTTATTGGATGGGGAAAAAAAGAAGATACTGATTGTAAGTGTAATGCTTAATTCATTAAAATATAAAGCATTATTCGTGATAATTAATTTATTTGGAATTATTGTAGCATCACAATATGAGCCAGCAGTAAATGAAGTTAAAGTGCCAGTTTTGGAACGAGAACTTTGTAATGCTTGGCTTGAACACAAAGAGCTCAATGTTACTGATGGAATGATTTGTGCAGGATATCCTGAGGGTAAAAAAGATGCATGTCAGGTAAAATAAAAGCTAAATAAATTATTTAATTAATTATAATTAATGAAATGGTTAAATTTATCAACAGGGTGATTCTGGTGGACCACTTTTATGTCAAGATGAAAAAGATAAAGAGCGTTGGTTTGTTGGTGGTATTGTAAGCTGGGGAATAAAATGTGCACATCCAAGATTGCCAGGTGTTTATGCATATGTACCAAAATATGTACCCTGGATACGTGCAGAAATGGCTAAATATGAAAAACATGAAAATGGATAACAAAGGCGTGTCATCAAGAGAATAGGTAAGAAAAAAATATACTCAAAAGACGGTAAGCTTGTTAATTACACTTGGAAAAATAAAATAACAAGCACAAAAAATGAATAATAATTTATATAAAACAAAAAAGTCAATGAAGAAATTTAAAATTAAAAAAACTTTGAAGATTAAAATACTGCCACCATTGTGGAATTATCAATGATAAATTTTTTTTTTCTTACTTAAATTTTGACAATAAATTGGAAATAAAAAAAAACAAAAAAAAACGTGATAAATGATCAAGATGAAAATAATTTTTCTACAAATATTATTCAATAATAAAATCGAAATATAAAAAATTTTTTAAAGTTATTTATTTATTTATTTTGACAAAAAAAAAGTTTTAGTCTATTTGCAAGATAATAATTGCAATATGTCAATGAAATACTTTGAAACATAGTAGAAAATAAAATATTTTAGAATAATTTTTAGGCTATCAAATAAAAAATAAATACCCTTCCAATTTTTGAATAAATAAATAAATAAATATTTCAAAAATAGTAAAGTTCAGATAAACGAAAAAACGAGCAGCCGTGATTTTATTTTCTATGAATTTGAATATCAAAAGATATACAAAATAAATAAATACAAATACTTTTTAGTACGACGAATTAAATAAAATAACAAACATCAAAGTTTTTCGCATATAATGCGTTATATTATACAAATAAAATTTAAAAAACTTTTAAAAGACATTTTACATAGGTCAATAGTGACAAAGTCACAGTGATCAAAAGAAAATAGAAAATCCTTTTTTTTTTTTTACAGTCAAAATGGTTCACAATGCTGACAATAAATATACAGTTGATATGATATTATATAAAAAATTTTAACAGAGATAATAACTTTTGGATTGCTTTAAATTTTTTAAAATCATTTTGACTGTGTACTCCCTGTTCTAGATAATCATACAATGATAATACATCGCATAAGATGCGTTAGCATAGAATTATAAAATACTATGTCTATCATATAATTAAATATAAATAATAATAAATAATAATATTGAAAAATGTTGACTGAATTCTAGGGGATATGGTAGTTTATTGCACCAGCACTTTTTTGATTCGCACACTCTAATGATAATAATTTTTTAAATTAATAAAAGATATTCGTATGGCAAAAAACAAATATATATATTTAATTTTTAATAACAAGAAAGTTTATAATAATGGTATTGTTGGTGAAATACAAATTTTTTCTATAATTATTTTTCATTATTATATTAGACCTTTTTTTTTTATTTATTTGTTTGAAGAATGTTAATTATTTATTTGCCTTTTTCATTTGCGAAATGACAATAAGTGTTTTCCTTAGTATCCAGACAACAGTTAGTTGTAATATTGAAGGAATTCGTAATAATAACCGACAATACTGTGTGAACAGACAATAAATAATTTTAAAAAAAATGTTCCATCATGGACAATAAATTAATTATAAGAAAATAAAATTAATTATATTTACTTGGGTAAAATTTAGAATTAATTGAAATTTAAAATTGCAAGATTCGGCCTATTACAGCTGAGTAAATTATATAGAAAAATTGATGCAGATTAATACCAATCAGTTTCAAAAATATCTATACATATACAATCAATAGAAAAAATAAAATAAATTAGTGTATTTAGAATTAGATAAATTTACAATTTCATTTAGTTGAATTATTCAATAAAAATGTTGAAATTTTTAATTTTCTTTTTTTGATATAAAAGTGATACAATGGTAAAAAATAGAAAAAAAAATTAAAAAATATAGTCAATTAGGACTTGAAGAGGGATATTATACAGTACAATCAGTGAAGATATACTTGAAAATATCTTTGTTGATTTATATTTTATAAGAAAAAATAGTAAAAAAAAATATTGTAGAAATATTAATGAATGAAATTTGAAAACGCCAGTATGATTTATTAATTTATTTGATAAATAAAATGCATTTTAAGTTTTAATTAATTTATTTGTTGATGTTTAGTTGTTTAGATTAGAAGAGTTATTTTTAATGACAATAATTTTTGCTTTTCACTATGAAATATTTGCGCACAAATGAAATTTGCATCGCTGCTAGTCAGTGAAACTTTGAGAGATATATTTATTATTAATATAAAAAACTATTTAACTGCAGTTATATAAACAACTCCTGTCAAGTCAATGTTAATACCATCGAGAGATTATATTTAAAAAATATACCGTAGAAATTAAAAATAAATTATCAAATAAATCAGACAATATTTGTAACGTAGAAAATAATAAAACCATTAAAAAAATAGTTTAAAATAATATTAACTGATAAAAGAAAACAAAAAAAAAACCCTAAAAATACAACGACTACATATTCAAATTAAATAATTCGGATCGAAATGTCATATAAATAGTTTGATAAATAAAAGAAATTCAAAAAGTAATTATGAAAAACTCAACTGACATTGGCTAAAAATCATCACCAAATTTTTATCAAACTTTTTTTTTCTCTAGAATTGATAGAAAAAGATTTCAATGAATGATAAAATCAATTAACGAAAAAAAAAGGGGTCAGTAAAATCATATAATTTAAATTGAAAAAAAATCAACAATGAGATTGCCAAATAAATTGTGGAGTGCTATTTATACAATCACCGATTGATAATAATTTACAACACTTGAATATAATTATTAATTAATCATAATATATCAATGTGTAATCCAAAAAAAAAATATATATATGCATATTTTTAAGTGACGTTTGTATGTTGGATAAAATGTATTTTAATGTTGGATAATAATTCATATATTATGTAACATTTTCTGTGAAACATTTCAAGAGAATGTTACTGTGATTGGTTTACAATGGCTTTATAGAAAAAATAAAATAATAATACGTAGAACTTTTAAAGTCTATACACAGTTGATGTATTTAAATGTGATAAAATTGTAGTTTTATTATTAATTCTGCCAACAATAGTATTGTGAAAAAAAATAATAACCACAACAATAGATTATTCTTATGAAAAATGATGTTGTTTGTTGTAATATTTATCGTAAATTTGATGGCAGATATATTTAATAGTTTTAAGTGTGTATCTCTTGCCGGACAAGAGCCGCATATACAACAGCAAACGTTATTCATTGAAATTAAAAAATAAATAAATAAAATTTACGTTGGAATAATGAAAATAAATAAATATTGTTAAACGATAATAAATATATTTTTACAAATTTATCTGGAAGGCTGAAAATTATCATTTCAGTTGAAAAAAAAATTAATTAAATTAGAGCTTGATTTATCAACTAAAAAAATGCATATCAATTTATATTGATCCAGGTAAATTTGTTGAAAAATATTTTCTAATAAAAACAGTATAAAATGGCAAATAATTGGTACAAAAAAAAAAACAAAAAAATTCTTTACTATTTAATATTCAATGGTAGTTTATTTATACAGAAAAAAAAAAAAAATTATATGTGAAAATAAAGAAAAAATATATATATACTTACTTGAAGAAAAAAACAAAAAAAAACCATATATTTATGAAAAAATTACGTGTTACTATAATAAAGAATATATTGTAAATGGTAATGTGATATTTAACTGTTTATTTTTTCTTATTTCTGAATTAATCTAAATACAAAATTGGTGTCTGCGTCATGGTAAGTAAAATTTGCAACTTGTTAATTGATTCAATAACTGGAAATGCATTTTTATGTTTAAACATTGACCATGCTTGTTCAACATATTTGATAATTTCATTAATTTCTTTTGATAAATCCATTTTATGATTATTTAATTTTACATATGGTTCCATTTGTTGGGATAGCTGGTCAGACCTCATTATCCACCATTCAACACTACTCATTATTGTACTCAAGCATTCTGGAGTTACCATGGATTGTATGTCATCCAATAACAATGCATCAAGATTAAATTTACAAGCATTACATTGACAAACAAAATTATATGTCTTTAACATATCTTGTCGTTCATGTTTATCTTCATTTTGAAACAGAGGACCATAACTTTCAAAGACTTGTTCACCTTTGTTGATGGGACATATTGCTGTTGTTGTAAAATATTCACCACAATTACAGTGTGTTATTGAAGGTGTACAAGAGTGATTAAAATATGAACCAGGTGTCATCAATGAACCAGTTTCAACAGCAATATCCTTACTTCCATCTGGCAATTGTATCACAGATGAATTATATGTTATTAACCACATATTTTTGTGAATAAATTCAATGATAAATTTAAAATTATCATTCATCAAGGTATTTAGCTTAATTGGTACATTTTTTTCTGTACTATGTAAACCAGTTTTAATAGAAAATAAAAATGCACCTATTACACTATGTAAAAGTGTGAATAATGTCATATCAAAATCATCAGTACGAGGTGTTGATTCCATACAATAAATACTTGAAAATTTACTTGAATCAAATTTGCCATTTACCAAACCTTTTTTCATTGGATCTAAAAATATAATAAATTAAAAAATTAAAAATACAATTAATAAACAATTTAATAAAAAATAAATAATTACCTTTTTCAGAATCTATTTTTTCAAGATTTTTTTTTAAAACTTTTAAAGAATTTCCAGCTTCTTGATAAGCCATTATTGTCAGTCTCAAAGGAAAAATAAATCTTTCCATAATATCACTATGGCCATCATAAGCAAGTAAAGCTTTTATTATCCAACATTCAATATAATGATACTTTTTGTGTGCTTCATCTCGACATGCAGCTGAACAATAGACAACTTCACCACATGTATTACATGGTATACTTGACCAACTTTGTTTACCACAATACCAGCATAATTTAAATCTCATTTCATCTAAAATAACACGAGCATAAGGTTTTTGTAGTCCCAATAATTCACCAGGTTTTATGTCTCTTGTTGCAACCATGTGCCTTCCATATTGTGGTGAATATTTCATTTCAAGTGCATCAGATAGACCAGGAATAACAGAATTATTTGCATCAAAAGTTGGCAGTTCATCTTCAAAATCCCACTGGTTACAATTTGTTTCTTCTTCACATGAACTGGATAATGTTCTTAAATCATTATCAAGAATATCCATCATGGATTTTTGTTTGTTTTGTGCCATCTTGGACACCCAGTTTTTTGCCTTGGCTAAAGTCTTACTTATTGATGGATCTTTGTTATTCAATGCTTTCAAACAACATGCTTTACGATGATATAATTTTGCTTTTAAATTATCTGGATAATTAGAACAAAGTGCATTTTTAATGTCATTGATACAATCTTTCATTAATTGACATTTAAAAAGTACAGCACTTCTGTTAGCAAAAGCAAGAGCAAATTCTTCACTTCCAATTGGTGCATGTGCTATGCTTTTTGTATATTCTTCAAATGCTATTTCCAATTGATTCCTCTTGAATGAGAGATTGCCTTCATTACGATGTTTGCATGAAGATTCAATTGATTTTGATGAAACATCGGGATTCATCAAGACACAATTTGATTCATCCTTGGACATAACATCAAGAATATTTATTAAAAAATTTGTTTTATCTTCATTGAATATTGGTTGACTCAATTTTTTTAGTTCCAATAGTAAATTATCCAACCAGGCTGTGCCATCTATTTAAATAAGTATAATTTTATTACATAATTAATTAATTAATTAATGTTTATTAATGTCAAAGATAATTACCAATTCCATCTAATATTTTTGCCATGCTGTATTTATTAGTCTGTTGTCGTCCACGTGAAGAGAAACAATAATCTTTTTAGGGTTATAAAAAATGTTATTACTGAAATGAAAATGTGAAAGGCCACGACTCCACGAGGATCAATTAACAATAAATAACAAATTCCAGGTGTGAGATCCAGACCGGTTGAAAGTCAAGACACTGGAAATTTTTCTACCTTGTCATACAACAGTAAGAACGTATTATGACAATAGAAAAAAAGTATGATTATTATGTTATTCTATGTCGAATTGCAATTTAAATTTTCAAAGCTAACAGACAGTGTGTATTAACATTTTCGAAAAAAATATATACTTGATAACTTCTCTTATATCTAACCATGATATAGTTAACTTATTGTGTATTATTACATAATTTAATGATTCCTAGTGATCTTTCAGAGTTCGCCGGGATAAATAATATTTCATGCATACATATTCGTTGTTTTTTAAGATTTGATACTTCCTTTTCATTTATGTTTGCTTGATAGATTTTTAAAAAAAAAATTTAATTTGGAAATTTACCTCCACGATATTTATGTTTGCCTGATACTTGAAAAAAAATTTTACTCTTTTCGAAATTTACCTCTTCGATTTTATAATTTCCCAATTTTCTAATTTTTTTTTTCGAAAATTTTTCGATTTCTATTAGGAACATAGAATGACCGAGGAG
>JAPYYR010001396.1:0-15547 GCA_030523065.1 Aphidius colemani
ATTTAATTTAATTTAATTTCCATTTAATTAAAGCTATTATTTACTTGTTAACCCAAATAATTGTAAATAAATAAAAAATTAATATTTAATTACTAATTAAATATTTATAAGCTTCATATAATTCATAATTTTTTAAATCAAATAAATTAATTCAATCGTTGGACTTATTGACAAATCAATTCGTCACAAAAAATATTATTTATTTCATATGTTTGATGATGATTTTAAAAATACTAGAGCATGGTCAAATGATGTGTCTATTTTTTGTATTAAATATTTTTTTTTTAACATCATTATCATACTGATATAATTTGTAATTACAATTATCATCAACAATCTTGTTGGCTCATGTTATTTTATAGCAAAAAAATAAACAGATAAATACAGAATAAAATTTTAAAAAAAGATTGTCAATGGAATGAGTACAAAAAAAAAAAAATAGCGAAGAAGTTTAGTGAGATAAATAGGAGAAAAATAAAAAAAACAAATTAATTATTTATTCGTTAAATATTATGGTGATTTTTTCTTGCGGTCGAAGGTGTCTTGTTCCAGTTTATTACGAGAATGATATCGCAATATTTTATGCCTGCAAATAACCCACATACACATGCTAAAAAAAAATTATTAAATATAAAATTATAGTTGCTATGATCATAACTGATGCGTGTCAATGACCCGGATTATTGCAATACAGTAAGCGAAAGGAAATAAAAAAAATTTTAAGATGTTAAAATGAAAAATAATCATCTGTTTTTATTAATAAAATTAACAGCCACATCATCCAAAGATTCATAAATTAATGATTAGTCTGTAGAAAAAAATATAATGTTTAAAAAAAACACAAATATATTGCGTGATAATTATTGAAAACATCAAGTTTGATCGACACTTTCTTCATTCGAAATAAATATTAATCGAAATGGTTATTTTCTGTATATCATCAATGATGATGAAAAAGAAATATGATAATATCAAAATGTATATTTTGAATAATCATTTTGATGTAAATAGCATGACAAATAAATTTTTTTTCCAGTTAAGTTTGTATATTTTAAAATATATATTTCATGATGGTAAAATTAACTTGTCTATTCAGGAAATGCAATTGCCCATAGCGAAGATTAAAAGAATGTCTTCGTTTCACTTCCGTTGACATAAAAATAATTCATTCGTCATTGCAGACTTGTCAGACAAGATCAATCAGATTAAACATAAAAAGAAAAAAGAATTTTTCTAAATAAAAATCAGCAAATTTATGCTAAAAACAATTGTAAAAATAATTTACAAAGATGAGTTATGATTAATTTTTACGAAAGTGTTTAGCATGTTTTATAAGAAAGTTAATGGATCATTAAAATATATCATGACAATTTTAGATTGAATTGAAAGTTAAAGAAGCATTTAATCTTAATATTGAATAATAAGAATTTTTTCAAATTGAATAATATTAATTAAATTTGTTTTAACTAATGACTATGTATTTTAAATAAATTTAAACATAATATTTTTAATATCCGGAAGGTTATGCATCAACTGTTTCAAATGACAGTGATGTATGGGATTTTCCAGCTCAACAATCACGCAAAAAGAGTGAAATTTGTCTAACAAATAATAGTTAATTTAACAACTGGATTCATCAATACATAACAGACATCAAACAATAAAAAATTCGATCAATTATCTATTTTTTATTTATCAAATGTATAAAACTTTGTTTTATCTTTTTAAAAATGTATTAAGACTGTGATGATCCACCAAAAATACCAACAATTGCATTGATAAATGCTGTTACAATTTGTCCACCAGCACCAAGAACATCTTTGATTGTGTCACCAATTAAAGCGAGTGGATTAACTGTGTGTGCTGGAACAGCATTCTAAAAATAAACAAATTATTATTAATAATTATAAAATTATCAATTTATAAAAATTATTATTTACCGGTACATGTTCATGTTGAACATCTGTTGAAGCATCTGGAAAACTTCCCTAGAAATATTTATATCATTAGAATATTATTTTCCATAAAAAGAAAAAAATAAAAAAGCAATTGATAAAAGAAAAAGCTGAATTACTGGATTATTTATAATTGGTTTTGGTGATGGAATTTTTTGTGGACGTGAAGTTGTTGATTGATGATAATTGTGGTGATTAAAAATAGTTGGTCTCGGTGTTTCGGGTCTTATTGTTGATCCAATATTAACAGTACTAGCTGAATAATTTGGTCGATGCTAATTAAAATAGAAAACCACTTATTAATTTATGCTTCAAGTGATCAATAAATTTCAAGAGTTAAGACTTGACTTACAATAAAAAAAGGACTATGAACTGGAGGTCCAGGTGATGGTCTATTAGCATAGCCAAAGTTTACAATTGATGATGCAACTGGTGATGGTATATTCTAAAAAAAAAAAAGTGTTAAATTTTTATTACCCAATTTTTATGGGATATTTTTTATTAATAATTATTTGTTAATCGTACAGTTGTGTAAGGATTATATGCCTGATGACTATCAACATGTTCACCATGACTTGAGTCACCACTTGATCCACCACTCAGTCCACCACTTAGTCCAGCACTTGTACCAGATATAACACCAGTTAATATTGCTGATATAAGTGCTCCCAAATCAGAACCACCTGGTTGGCCAAGTTTTAATTCCTGAAATTTAATTAATTTAGTATTTTTAAAAATTATTATTTTACAATTTTAATTACCTTTAATAATGCTGCTGTTGTTCCAGCAAGGACAATTGACAATGGTGACATTTTACTTGGCTCTTGAGGCTACAAAAAAAATATCATTAATCAAGCTTAAATTTAAAATATATAAAAACAAAAAAGAACAATGATTCCAAAGAAATAATTGATGCATGTCACAATACTTTCACTATTTTATTTATAAAGGAAAATATATATAGTGTTATTTTTAAAAAGCATTATGCATGCAATAATTTTTTTTTTGTTTGAATAAAAATTTATGCAATTTTACTTTTAATTTATTGTAGATAATATTTTGATTAATTACCGTTGTAAGTGGACCTAGAACAGCAGTTAATAATGATTCTAAAGATGAACCCTCTGGTGATGGCTGGAATTATTTAATTTATAAATTAATCATTGCTATTTATTATGCTGGTAAAGTATATTAATATTTTAAAATATTACATTGGATATTGTACGAATGAGTGGACCTATAACTGGTGCTAATAATGGTCCAATAAATGGAGCTAATAAATTGAATAATGGTGCTGCAATTGCACCAAGATCAATTCCTTGTCCATTTTTACCCTGTAAATTTCAAAGTATTCGTTCAGTTATTTTATGTTAAGTTGTTGATTAATCAGGAAACATAAAGTGCTAAAAAAAACGACGATTAACTTACACCAACAATTTTTTTAATAACAGGAACTATCATGTTGATTAATTCCTGTGTTCCCCCATTTTCACCATCAGCCTGAAATATATATTTTTAATGATAATTACTAGCTCATAAATATTTTTGTTTATTTTATTTATACTCAAACATACGTCTGAAAGTCCTTGAATAATTGGAATTGCAGCCTCAAGAACTTCTATCAAATCAGACTCTGATTCTGGCTAAAATTTGATGATAAAAAAATTAATATTTTAAGCATAAACAAATTAATTTTAAGTTAATAAAATAATTACATTGCTGAGGTCTTCTAGAATTGGCAGTGCAAGTGGTATAAGATCTGCAATTGAACCAAGAGATCCTTGCTAAAAAGAAATAAAAGATTGAAATTTATTGACACGAAAAGAAGTTTATTTAATTTAAAAATAAAACAAGTACCCCTTCTTCTTCTTCATCATCAAATTCTTGTCTCTGTGATGTTTCATTTCTATCTGGAATATCAGGAAGCTAAAAAATATATTAAAAAAATGCATTAAATAGAGTACAAAGTATAACAAATGTTGCATAAATAATTTTATTTATAAAAAAAAATATTGCTGAATAGTTAACGCAAAAAAATAAACAAAATGGGAAGTTGATTATTATTAATTTAGCATACATGCATATTAAGATATAAAAAAACTAGAGATTGTATATAATTATGCAACTTCATTTATGCTACAAAGTCCTTCTGGAGCTTTCTCATTTGATCCTGCTTGAGTAAGAGGTCAACATACTTGTCATGAAAATAAAAAAAAATAAAACGAATAAAATGAAATGTAAAATAATGAATATGTTAATTGAGTGAAGATAAAATGATGCTTCTCAATTGATAAATGATTATAAAATATTTATCACTTCATCATCATCATAACAGCTATCATCAATGAAACTTACATCATCAAATTCAAGAGAAAATGGCCTAGAAGTTGTACCACGAATTTTTTTCTTAGTTGGTCTAGAAAATATTGAAGTAAATGTTGATGCTTCTGGTGTTTTATTATTACCACTTGGTCTTCCAAAGATTCCAAGTTGATTTAACAATTCACCAATTGTTGATATTTGACGTTTTTTAGAATTATCTTCATCATTGGCTTTTTGTTGTTTATTTGAATTATTGATAATTGTTATTTTTTGATTGATATTATCTTCAATTGGCTTTTTTAAATTCTCAACTTTTGATGATAATGCTTGTTGTTCTTGATTGACAATTGGCTCACGACTTATTGTTATGAAAGCTTCGAATGGAATTGAATTATCATACTTCGAAGCTGTTAATACTTTGGTACTTTCATTTGTTATTTTTTTATCATCAGCATTTGTTAAATTTATTTTTGACTGCTCAATAATAGCGTCGTTATTTTTTTTATCAAATAAATAATTTATTGGTTTTATATTTTCATATTTAATTCCTGGCTCACCAAAAAATAATGGTAAATATGAATTTGTATTAATTAATTGTGGATATAATTCATTGGCATGTGAAAACCATGGATTATTATTTCCATTAAATATAATATTTTTATCAAATTTATCTATTTTATTGTCATTATTTAAAATAAATTTAGGATTTATATCGTCGGTTGGTTCAAGTGTTATGTCAACACGTGATGCCATTGATTCCATGGCTTTTTTAATCCACAATATTAAATCATCTCGACTTGTCTTATGCGCTGGTAATTTTATTTCGACAAATTTTCCATCTCTTCTGTTAATTGTGCTATTTTTTTTCAACATTGGTATACCATTTGCTAAATTTAATATACTTAAAACACTTATTATTATTAAAAACTTATACTTGCAACCAGACATATTTAAATTTATAATAAAAAAACTATTAAATAAATAAAACTTCATATATATTTTGAATTAAATTAATAATTATCAAAGAATAAAATTCAAATAAAAGTTTAAATTAAATAACAAAATACTTGTTGATTGATTGAAAATTAATTTCACTTTTTAATGTAATTTATTGGCTCAATTTTTTTATAAACACTGTTAACAACAACGAGACTCTTCAATGACCAGAAAGGTCTTGGTAGTAACAGTTGTCTTTATAGGATCGAAAAAATATTGTTAGGAATGGATAATAACAACCCCATTGTTCTTCCTGTCATTCAAAAATAACGCATGAGTGACTTAAAATTATTTATATGTTTTTATTATATTTTAATAAATACACGTTTTTCATTTACGTATCAATATTTTCATTTCACTTATTTTAAAAATTATTGTTATTTGGATATTAAAATTTATTTCTCTATTTTTTATGTAATATTATTAATATCAATAACTTCCTTGTTTTTATTTTTCATTTTTTATATTCATTTCAATTAAACAATATGGATTTTTTCCAGTTTTATTTTCATCATTAAGCTGTCAGTTAAATCATCATTTAATGTGCAATTTACTTTTACATTGTACTTACAACTTGACAGGTGAAAAAAAAAATATTATTGTTGTAATTTTATTACTCAAGTTTTGATGTAACATAAAAGTTTTACTTTTCAATAACCTGAGAAAATTTTTTTATAACAATGCAAGGTTGATTCTTATTTATTCTCAAGATTAAAAATATTAATTTTTTTCCAACGAATGAATTGCATTTCGAATTATTTGGATTTCGAACGAATCGCATTTCGAATTACTTGTATTTCGAAATATTTCGATTTCGAACGAATTGAATTTCGAATTATTTGTATTTCGAATTACTTGTATTTCGAAATATTTGGATTTCGAACGAATTGCATTTCGAATTATTTATATTTCGAATTACTAGCATTTTGAATTATTTGGATTTCAAATTAATTGTTTTATAAAAATTTCTAAATCATCAAATTATTCGAAAAAAATATTGAATAAGAAAAGATAATAAAATCAAGTTGAAAAAGAATTTATAGAGTCAGAGGTTTAAGTGAAACGTTGAGCGAATTAAAATTTTTTTATTTTAACAAATAAATATAATAAAAAATAAAATAAAATGAATAAATTACATTCACTTTCTGTTGTGTTTTGATTATTTGGGTCAAAAATATGTTGAACATATAAATGTTTAATTAATCTATCAAATTGAAATTGCCTAATTATTTGTTATTAAAATATGGATTAATTTTTCTATCATTACTTTAATGTAAACTTAAACTAAATAGACATTTAAAATTATAAATAAATAGGGTCATCAAGCTTGGTGTCTCCGTCTGGTGAATGTCCACTGTATCATGACAACATTCAGTTGAAAATAATAAAAATACTTGTCGGTAAAATCGATTAAATAATCATTAATAATAATCAAAAATCAATTCTAAAAACGAAAATTAATTCAATCATTTTTAATCAATCAAAAATGTATATGAATTTTACAAAATTCAAGTGTTCAAATGATCGACTTATAATAACATAATTTAAACAGCTTAATATAATCAATTTTTAATTTCTATAAATAATAGGTTTCAATTATAAATATTTATAATAAAAATATGCAAAAAAATATCTAACAAGGTCAACAACATTCACAGAGAATGAATAATATTGATTCGAGTTTTATCAACATTTAAATTTAAAAAATCTACATCCGGTATTAGACTTCAACCTGGACCCATTGATCATTGAAAAAAAAAAACTTATATATTTTTTGTGTAAATAGGTTGATATTTTTTTTTTATTAACACATGATGAGACACTTGTGAATATTTCAAGAATTTTTATTACAAAATAAACTAAATTTAAATAATTTAATCATCTCTAAATGTGTAATACATTCTTATTTTTTTTTTAAATTTTATTATTATTTAAGTACTTGAAGTTTGATAACATTTATGAAAGACCAATGAACAACACGCAATGACTTGATGCTTGAATTAAATAAATAAATAAATCGCTGTTTACTTTGATTTGAAGTTAAACAAAATGATAACAATAATAATGAAGAAATGTAGTTTTAAATTATATTAGTAGATTAAATTTGTAGAAAAAAAATTGATGTTGAATTTAAAATTATAGAAAAGTAAATATGATTTATGACATGTCATTTATTTATTTTATTATTTTTTTATGCAATTATTTATTTATTTCCTTTTTTATTTGATTGTTTATTTATTTTTTTATCTATTTTTCCATTTCTCCATTTATTAATTTATTTGTCAAGTATATTTTACTCTAATGAATTTTAAAATCCACATGGATAAAATATCAACTAAATATTGTTATTTTATCAATTGATATTTTAATATTATAATTTTTTTTTATTGATGATACTTTATGTAAATTGCTTTGATAAATGTTACAATTAAAAAAAATCACATTTAAATAGATAATTAGTTTTTTATAATATTTTTTTTATCTAAATTCTATTGACAGCATTGAGCATGTCCTTCATCTATTTGTTGTGAAATAAAAACCTTTGACACTTGATGATACCAGCATATTTCAAATGAAATATCAAGATCATACAACATTAAAATAATTACCTGCTTTAAACATTGCAATTTAATAATAATTATTTCCATTTATAACTTGCCAATTTTATAATAATATTCAAATGAAAATGAATTATTTCTAAAAGCATTTAAATGCTTCAACAATTTTCACAATCTGGTGAGATTTTTTTTTTATCTATTAATTAATCAAGAATGAAATTTAAATTGAACAAAAAAAAATAAGTAATTAAAATTATATTGTAAAATATAAAATTGGCAATATTGAGACATTATTGGCAATTGATTTTTAATTATAAAAAAATATAATCGATGAAATTAATTTTTTCTTTATTCAAGTTTTTAATTTATTAAAAAATATTTTTTAAAGTTTAAACTTTTTTTTTTTTAAATTTGTGATATCATCTTTTAGGATACATCATTAAAAGTCAAGGTAATTTAATTTAAGGAATTTTCAAAAGCCAAAAAGTAAAACTTTAATTTCTTTTCAATTTACCATTAGTACAATTTAATTAGAATTGATATTTTTTTTATTTTGTAATTTATTTTGATAATAAGATGGTTTTAATGATTATATTTTAAATTCTCCTTCCAGTATTATTAAACTATCTTAAAGCAAGTGTTTCATGGAGGTGGTTTACTTTGCCCCACCAGCTAATAAAAGCCGCTTACAAACCTCGGCCACAAACAAACAGTCACAGAAAGTGATACAGTGCAGGGAGCAATACAAGGCTCCAGGTTTTACCTCAAGTTTAAGTTTAATAATTTTTTTTTTTTTTTTGGATATACGCGTGTGGTGAGTTTCAAGCAACAGAATAATTACCAAATTACAACAGCATAGCTGAAAAATTATCAAAAGAATCATCAATTTTCCTACTTTTTCTTGAGTGAATAATCAAGTGAAGCAAAAAATAATTGACACTTTAGTTTCTGTCACTAAATTAATTGTGATTAGTGGTTTATTTATTACATTTTTGTGATTTGGGAAGGATAATATTTTGGATTATATCCACAAATTGTTAAGTATCATCTAGGATTTACAAATGACTTACAAATTTTTTTTGCAATCATTTTGACCTCAAATTTTCAAGTGATTGACCGAGAATTATTTTTATTAGACACATGGAGGACAAGTATTGATTGAGGAGGGAATCAAGCATGCTTAATGCGTATAGAAATTAAATTATTTTTTATTTCTATTAAAATTACAATTCACATATAAAACACGTACGATTAAATTAAATTCCTCCTTGTCCTAGTAAATAAAAATAACTTTCAATTGCAAAATTTTCATCAATTTCGTTACTTATCTTTCCAAAAATATAAAAATCACTGAGTAAATATAAAAGAGAAAAAAAAAATATAATAAAATTGATAACAGTAATTTTTTTGAATACAATGGAGCAATTTTTTTTTTACAACTTTCAATTCTTCTTTAACGAAAGTGAGTCTTGATGAATTCGTGCTCGAGAAAGGTGAACACCTTTTTCTTTATATATTTTTTTATTTATTTTTTTTTCGCAGAGTAATCTTTGATCCTTTCAAATAATTTCCGGCACAGCCCCTTACTTTTAAATTGGCCCAAAAAAAAAGGCATAAAAAATTATATCTTTCATATATTTTTTCATGCAAAGATAAATAATTTATTTAATTTTTTTTTTTTAGAAATTTCTTGGTCTTGTAATTTAGACAGAATGATGAGGTTCACAACGACAATCTTCATGGCCATGTGGCTGATTGCTCTAGTCAGTTCAAATCCATTACCAGAAAATGAGGGACTCCAATCAAAGGTGAGTTGAAATAAATAAATAATAATACGGGTTATTTATCATTAAATATAAAAAAAAATAACAAACAAAAAATCATTTAGATAATGTTAATTGAATACCTCGATCCAGATAATAATGAATATGAAAAATAAATTTTTTTAAAAATAAATTCACGAGATGGAGATAGTCACAAGCATTAAACTCTCTTGTGGAAAGTAAATCCAACCACGAGGTCCATTTCTACTGCGTTATAAACACGGACTATCTTCATTTATCAAAATTAATATAAAATTATATATTTCCTTTGCAAAAGTAGTTTAAATAACAATAAAATTCAACAAGACTAATAAAAAATAATTAGACTAGGTAAATGTCTGTTAGTGCTACTCAACAAGTGTGAAATAAAAAAATAAAAAATAAAATTTAATTTAACGAGGAAATACAACATTCAATTGTCATAATTTTTTTTTTATTTTTAATTATTTTCGTTGCTCAATAAACCATGCAAAATAATATGGAAAAAATTTTATTTTTATTTTCAATAAAACACTTAATGTTTGTCATTTTTAACAATAAAAAAATGTATTAAAATATAATGTGTGTAAAATTAGACATGCAATATAAAAAATACATATATTATATAGTGAATATTAAAATAAATTTAAACAGAGTTTTTAAGTTACTTTCACTTGTGTCTGAGTAACTTGCTAACCGGACACTTTCTTCGCTCGATCGAAGTTCGATGGAAAGTACCACTGTTCCTTAGCTAAGAAGAAAAAAAAAATATCAAGTTTTTTAAAAAAATAATAGTAATAATTAATTGGAAAAAAAAAAATGAATAAAAATTGCAAAATTACTTACGAAAATTATCAAATTAATTGATACATTATAAAGGGTTAATGAAAAATAAGATCATTTCGTCATCCACGGTCCAGTCAACTGACCGCACTATATATTTTTTTATTTTTATAATTTTTTTTTATCAAGGGGAAAGTGGACCGTTGAATAAAAATCATTGAGCAATGCAAAAGCTTAGTCACACATTTCAAATACAATTTTATCATGATTTTAAATTATTATGCGACCACTTTTGCTTGCAATTTATTTATTATATTTAAATAAAAAAAAATGAATGCATTATTGTTTTATGGTTTAGAGATAATGTTACAAAACAAATTGTCATTAATCGAAAGTTTATAATAAATTTTATGAATATTTTAAATAATATTGTTGTTTAAATAATTTCATGCAATATCCTGTATTAGAAATTATGTTTTTAATTTAAAAAAAAAAAAGTAATTTAAATGCTAATATTTAATTTATTGGTAATTTAATTTTGTAAATTTTTGATGGATATTTTTAATTGATTGTTTGTTAATTATTTCAGGTATTAGACCGCTTAGTCATGGTCGAAAGTGACAACGACACAGCTCAAAGAAGTAAAAGAACTATTGGCATACTTCGTCAATTATTTCCTCAAGTATCAAAGGTTTGTCATACTAAATAAATACCAACCCAACTGTAAATAATTATTTAAAAATGAAATAAATATACTACAAATATTAGCCTAACATTATCCAAAAATAATAATGATAATATAATTTTTTTAGAAATGAATATTAATATAGGAAGAAGACAGATACTGAGAATAAAAAAATTAAATAAAAATATACTCGAGACACGCGTGACCAGCATTCCGCACGTGAAAGTTTTAAACTACGAAAAGCGACAATTGATTTTTAAATTTTTTCATTTGTTTATTAATATGTTATTGATATTTTTAAATATTTTTTTTTTCTATTTTGTTTATTAATTTTGGTACAATGGGATTGCTACAATTTAAATTGTAAATTATATATTAAATGTGCTGTAAAGTGTAATCAACATGTTGAGTTTAAAATTGTTTATCACGCAAGTTGTTTATTAAGATACAAATCACATATTCATGAAAGCCAGGAAGGGCATCGTAAACATATATTTCCGTATTAAAATATCTCCTGTGATGCGACTTGAAATTACAAAAGCGGAACTTGATAAAAAATAAATAAATTTCTTTCTGTACAAAAAAAAATTAACTAGAGAATTAAATAGAAAAATAATTTACTTATATTTACAAGTAATAAAGTTATTAAATTGTTTTTTAAAAAAATATAAAATTCACCGATTCGAAATACCTTCTCTATAGTTATAAAAATTATTACAGTTGTAAAAATAAATTTAAAAAAAAATCCACAACTCAACAAGTACTTGATTTAAAATTTTTATATTTTTACAAATCATTAAAATAATTCAACCACAAAGTAATAAATTGAATATTAAATTTTTATTTTAATATTAAAAAATATAAATTACAATTTAATATGATTAAAATCATTCAAAACAGACAGCAAGTTTTTTTTTTTTTAATTAATAAATTGAGAGGACTAAGTTAACAATCCAAAATAAAAAATAATAAAAATAGATAGATAACATAATGAATTTGTAGATAATTGAGGATAAAGTCAACAAGATTGTTGGTGAAGTGATCAAAGCATTGGGTCCAGCAGTTTTACGTGGTGCACTTGGTGCTCGAAGAAACACGAAAAAAAATAATGATGGTGGTGGTGGTGGTAGAAATAATGGTGATGGTGAAACAGTAACAGTACCATTGCCATCATTTGATGATGATGATGAAGATGATGAAGATTTACCAGCAATGACAAATGACATATCAACTGGCAAAACTACAACAACAAATGACAGTAAAACTGGTGACGAGATAACAAGTGATGATCAATCAAAGACATCATCAACGTCATCAACAACATCTACGACAACAACAACAACAACGACTTTAGCTCCGGTACATAATGATGGATTCAATCAAGGTCAAATACGTTTTGGTTGAAATCAAAAATCGTCTAACAAAACCGCGCCCACATGACTGGTGACAGGTTGTCATCACCTTTCTCTTCTGTCACTAAATAAACCCATCAATCATCAATAAAAAAATACAGAGAATGTTGAAAACAAATGCACTCATTACACCTGACATTTTTCAACGTCGTTTAAAAAAAAAATAAACACAATAACGACGTTTCATAAATGGCTTTACATAATTTCGGTTTTTTTTTTTTGAAGATTTATCAACGTTATTTAAATCCGCCTGAACCGGAAATATTAATGTACAAATAAATTAGTAAATTTTTCTTCTAGAATTTAATCTGTCTTGATGCTGCATCATCATTATCAAAATAATTAATTTATGATAAGCAAATCATCTCAAAAGTAATTGATAATTTTAAATGTGAATATAATTACAGAGCATAAATCCAGAAACGGAGAATCAAGTTCAGCAGGAAGCGAACAACGAGGCAGCTGGATCAGAGAACAACGAGGTGAGAGTACAATTCGAGGATTCAGCAAACGAAGCATTGGAACCATTGGCACCATTAGACGACGTGGAAGTGAGCGAAGACGACAGCAGGAACAAGAGATTTTTGAGTTTTGGAGGAAATAATGGTGGTGGTGCTGGTGGAGGTAGTGGAAGTGGAGGAGGATCTGGAAACTTTTTATTTGACATCATAAGGGTAAGTAAACTTTAAACAATCTAAACAGAAATTTAACAAGTTAATTCATTTATCAACGTGCCAATGAAATCAAATGGAAAAAAAAGAAGCAAATTACATTTCAGATAAATATAAATTTTATATTTCAGCAAATAATAAATAAATTTAAATTTTTCAAATTTTATAGATAAAAAAAAAAAACGAGTGCTAAAAAAACTGTTCAATTGTAATGATTATTTTATGTAGAATAGATGAGAAAAATATGAAATTGTTAATTAATAAATAATAGAAATAATAAAAAAAAAAAAAAAACAATTACAAAATTGTTTCTACTTAGCAAGCAGCCGACGGGGCGGCAAGAGCGGCAGGGACGGTTTATCGTGTGGTGGCGGGCACGCAAAGCCTCGGTCTAGGTCTAAGTGCTTCGCGTGACCTAGGTCCGATCCCAATGTCCTCATCTACCGGAGTCCCCGCAGCTGTACCCGCAGCCGCCCTCGCCCCAGCCGCCCCAGTGCCCGGAGCTGGTACGCAACCATCGGTACGCCATTCCTTCCGACAAAGAAAAAAAAAAAAAAAACAATGAAACAATCAAATTATTATTATAAATATATTTGTTTTTTTTTATTTTTTCTATTGTTTTATTTTTTGTTTTTTTTTTCTATTACAAACAATACCAACAACTTACCACAATCACTCATCACTCGCTTGCTTCATTTTTTAATTAATTTTTTTTTTTTTTTTTTTTTTTAAACAAAGAAATGTAATTTATTTGTTTAAATAAATTATAAATTAAATATTGTAATATTTAATTTTTTAATTTTTTAATTTTTATAATTTTTCATTATGGAGTCTTTGTTTAAGTAAATCATTTGCGTCATTTTTCTAATAGTAATTACTCGCACCCTCTGCTAAGTCATAAATATTAATAATTTTTTTTTGTTAATTATCACATGAGTTTTGCACCAATGCCTTTATGCTTTGTTAACTTTTTTTTTTTTTACATTTGAATAACTACTTGTCTACTTAATTAATATCGTGCCTAACAATGATTTTATTTTTTAAACTATTTTTTTGATTAAACATCTAACTTGAAAATATTTTTAAAAAGTTATTGTATAATATCTCTTTTTTAATTTTCATATTAATTTTGCATGATGACACACCAATTGAATGCTTTAATTTGATGATATATTCATTGTTTCTGGGTTATTTAAATAAAATAAAACTTCCCGCAATCGCGTCCCATCCAAAGCGCCGTCCAACCGAAGATCCTGACGACCATCGTGTGACCTGATAAATAAAAAAAATTAATTAATGATTATTGTTAAATAATTGCACATCGATACTGTACAGCCAGGACGAACGAGCTCACAAATATTGTTATGTAATAAAGTAAAATCAAAATAATAAAGAAAAAAAATATCCTAGCACCGTATTTGTTGTTGAGTAGTAAAGTTGTCAGCGTTGTTTTTGTTTTAATTGTTTAATTTGTTTATTATTTATCATCGTAGTACAGCACATTTGTTTTTATTTGAAAAAATTTTATAATAATGATTATATAAATTTAAAAAAATAGAAAATATTTATAATTAATGAGCACGCAAGTAATTGATAGGTAGAAAGAGCACGTTGAAAATGGATCCTGCGATATGTTGCGGCAGGATCAAGGGGGACTGGATGCAACGGGATTGCCGAAGAAATTATTTGATTTTTTTTTTTTAAATTGTTGTTAATTTTTTTGATCTTTAATATCTTCTATGCTGCATTTTTATTATTATTTTTTTTTGTCGTTTAACTATTTTTCGTCAATCCCTTGGTAGCCTTGTGCCCTCACATCACACACTTTTTTTTTTTATATATATTTTGGCATATGGAGTATGTTGATGTATATAAAAAAAAATATATGTAGAAATAAATAAGTTTAATTTAAATTTATATAATAATTTTATAAAAAACATATTTACAGCTTGTTGCGGGTAGTGGATCAGCTGGTACTAGTAGTGGTGGTGGTGCTGGTGCTGGTGCATCAGCATCGGCTGGATCAGATTCACAGGCTAAAGGTAGTGATGCAACAGAGGCTGTACCTGGACCAGTTACAAGACTTTTAGTTATTGCTAATCGTGGAATTTCAAATTTACTTCAAGATCTCATTCTGGTAAGTCTAAAAAAATAATTCAGAAAGTACATATCAATACAAATCAGTCTATACATGTCGCCGTTCAATAGACTCTACTTTCAGACCCTTCTACTGTGTTCATTTATTTAACAACAAATGTTCCGGTTAGGGATTTGAAATATGGGTATTATTCAGAGAGTGTTGCTTTATATTTCCACAAATTTTTATAAATTTTCTTCGTTGCGTTCGTGTTTTAAGAACTTAG
>JAPYYR010001397.1:0-15539 GCA_030523065.1 Aphidius colemani
AACATGTAAAAAAAATTAATTAACACATGAACATAATTACTACTAAATTACTTGACTGCTAAATTTATAATTTTATATTTTTTTCCAACGTCGATACGAGTTTTAAGTTAGGAATTTGCCATCGGATCAACGTCGAAGAAAAACATCGTAAAAATTTATTTATCAAAGCGATACAATGTATATCAAGGTATATTTTAAATATATAAATTAGATCGCGATATCGGTCATTGGTATTCAAAGTGATTCAGCATAAATTTATTTTACCATAAAATAATTCTGTCCACTTGAAATTCAGTGTTACATAAAATCAATGATAATAATATTTTAATAGATAATAAATTAATAATAATCTCGTTAATAATAAAATTTAAAATACCAATTAATTTTTATTTATTCAAGTTTAATTTAAGTGGAATTTTAATGATTTTTATATTGATGTTGATATCAATCGTCGTTAAAATTCATTTTTTTTAATTTTATTCAAATGTATTTTATATATTTTACTATTCAATCAAAGAATCTTACTTAATTATTGCATCATAGTAAAATATTTAAAAATATTTACGTAAAATAATAATGACAAAAAAATGTATACTGAGTTTGTCATGTTCTTATTTTATACTTGAAGAATATAATAAAACAATCATTTTTATATTTGCTATACCATTCAACTTCATTACTTTCTACTTTGCTGAAGATGTAAAAAAAGAGATGCTAAAGTTCTTAACAAATAAAATAAAATTGGAAAATGAAATATTTTAGTGTATGGTTTTCTCTACCATATCGCATCTCGTTTTCCCGGGTTAGGTGGATCGATGCCATCGATATAACGAGCAGCGTCTGTTAGCTACCCCCGGGCACTTTTGCGAAATCCACCCATCCATCTGAGTGCTTACTACCACACACATTTCTCTTTCGTTTTACAACAGCAAAAGAGCAACGTCAAATAGAAATAAATACCTATGAACGATGTTCTATATATATTACGTTTTTATTTTGCCCTGTGTGAACCTCTTTTTCCCTCCTCCTTATTCAACCTCTCGCTATTGCTAAAGTACAATGTTTTTTTATGGCACACTTATCCGATCACTTGCTGCAACGACAAATAACGTTGATTTATATTTACACTTATTTATATGTCTACTTTGAAAAAAAAATTTATCAGTCAACACGTAATTTTTATTCTATTACTTGATTGATTTTGGCATTAATTTAAAATGACTTCAATAAAAAAAATAATGCAAAATGATGGATTAAAAATTTAGTGTTATTTGCAGATAAAAAGGGAAATGAAAAAAATTTGTTTTTGGTAATGGGGATTAATGGATACCATGAATCATCAGGGTAATTGTGATGTTACCCTCACAAACTGTCCAACATTCTTATCGTTCAATCATTCACAACAAGTGTGGCAAGGCAACTGACATAATCCCTTGGGTATAAGACTATCAGGTGTATGAACTATCACTTTTAGGTGTCTACTCTGTACATTCTTTTCATTTCAATTTTATTTATTTTTATTTTACCCAAATTTATCATCCCTTATTTTTTTTTTTTTTTTTTTTGACACAAACGAATATATCAAAGCAATTTTTCAATATGATTGAAGCAACTTATTTTTTCTTTTAAATTTCTAAAAGTATATAATTTATTTATTTATAATAAAATTATTATTATATTATCTTATTTTTTAAAAACCATCCTTTGAAGTTTTTTTAATAAATTTTATTTCTGCGGTTTATTTTTCATTTGTAAATTGAAAAATAAAAAAAAAAGCTCATTGAAATTTATGGATTAATAATTCCATTAAATTTTACCGATTTCAATTGATAAAAATAAATAAATAATAAATTTTGTCTGAGTTTTATACTAAAATTTAATTGAATAAAATATTTTTCAGATAACAGCATTTCTATTTTTAGTTTTTCTGTTGGCATGAGCATTATCGACCCTTATTTTAAATGCCTTTATATCTTTAAATTTAATTTATAAAATATTTATTAATATAATATATATATTTGTCGACAAAAATTAATTCAACCAGTAATACCATTTAGTATAGTAGACCATTTGAAATTGGCCAAGGGGGAATTTAGGGTTTTGGTCTTATGCAGTAGTAACCACACCGCATGTGCCAAATCACCAAAAGCACTTGGATCCTAAGAGATATTTCTACTTCTGTGAAACACTGTCCTAATTGAGCTGAATATATATACATAGTGTTTTTCACAGCGGAAAAGCTAAATGCCTCATTGAGTATAATCAACTTTCATTAAGAATTTTATATTCTTATTTATTTATCTCGAGTATCTAAGCTTGTCATCATCAACATTTTAACTATCTCTAAAATCTTTGTGTTTTATTGGCATATAAATTTTAAAAAAAGAAAATACACCTCATGTAAAATTGCTGCAATAGTATTTCGCTATATGAATATACACAATTAACTGTCAGAATTTATCCAAAATTTAATATTTTAATTAACATAAATATAAAAATTCATAGCGTGTTAATTTCATTTATCTTTTAAACCACTATTTTTGTTTAAAACTATACTTTTTGAAGTGAAAAAAAATGTATACTCATATCCCAACATTATAATAAAAATATATACGCAATTTAAAATTTTATATTTTTTTATGGTTGTAAATATTGAAAATTTTAAGAAATAATTTACTTTAAGTAAAGGAATTTATAATTAACTAACGTAATCAATTTTTATCTTATTAAAAAAATCTTAATAGAAAAAAAAAATGATTCCATTTTTTATGAATCAACTATTGGCTATCTAGCTAAATAATATATGTAGTTCATTAAAAAAATAAAAAGAAAAAAAAAAAAAGTTGATAATACGAGAACAAGTTTTTCAAGTAAAAGTTTAGGTTTTGATATAAAAAAAACAATAAAATACACACATGAGAACGCATCTGGGTTAAAATCATTACAAAAAAACTTGAAGCTTTTTTTTCTTTATCTAGGTTGGAAAACTACTTGGATCCCTAAGCGATTTCTCAAACGCCCTAGTGTCGTTTCCAGTCTCTTCTTTTGGACCATAAGCCGCAGCTTTCAGTTTCTTATATATATCCTTTTTTTTTCTTCACATTTTCTACTTGCATTTGGTACTTGTCGTTTTTTTTTCTCCTTGTATACATAAAACTATACTCAACATATATATCTGTACATCTATCCACACTACACCCAGACATTACACTTTTCCAAGTCAACGACATGTAAAAAAGTCACTCACTAAATTTTATATTCCATATATATATATTTGTTCAAAGACTAAACGAAAAAATAAAAGCCCCACTGGACGAGTGTTCAAATGAAGATAAAGTTCGTCAACTTTTCACTTAAAAAGTTGATAAATTATTAGTTAGAAAATGAAAATAAAAAATTGTCTAACTTAATCTGTCTGGATCTTTATTTAACATTGCGGGATTAGATCATTTAAAAAAAATAATTTTAAATATAGAAATTAATTATTCAATGATTTTAAATAAAAGTTAAACAAATTGGTATAAACATGGTGAATTTAGAATATAAATTCACTGATGTGAGGATTTACCACAGTCTCATGAGATTTATCAAAGCTTTCAACCACAATGCTGGGTCATATTCTCTCTTATTATTGTAATTAATGTATGGCTCTCTTGGGATTAACGAATTTTAGACTAAGACTTTTCACGAAATATATATTTTTGTTCAGAAGAAAGTTGGGCACAATGTATATCAAAATCGATATTGTAATATTGAGTTAACTTTATTGTATAGCAACATGAAAATATTTTTGTCGTTCTTTTTTTAACAATTGAATTTGTGATTTTTCAGGTAATAAATTGCTCAAAGCTAGTCAAATTGAATTTTATACTGAACATATTTTTAAAGCTTTACATTAAATTGCTGTGTACAAATGCTTTTTATCACAAATCTCCGTAGACAAGATATGATCAGTTGAATATTCCTCGGAGAATATTCAAAATTCAATGCAAATATGTTATTCAATTTTCAAGATACATATTTGTACTGTGATATTGTTATCTTATTCTTTTCATTTTGATGAATATATTATTATCAATAAATTGAATTATATAATATTATATTTTTCAAAGAATCAAATCAATGAAAAAAAAAAAAGCTGTCAGTATTCAAATTCGAATACAAAAGAAGATTATTTTTATTATGAAAATAAAATAGTAAATGAAAAAATAATTTAAGGGAGAGATTTTAAATGTGTTTTCGTGTAATGTTCATGGATTGTTGTGAATATTTTAAAAGCTCGTAATTTAAATGGTTTCAAGTAATTTAAAATACTCCAAATGATTATTCCAAATGATAAAAATTATTTTGTTTTATAATGATTCTATGATGTATGAATTTATGCTGGCTTTGAGTAATTATACAGCTGAAATGTTTTGTTGATTTAAATTGTGAAATAAACCCCTCGAAATAAATATGGAAATTAAACTCCCATTGAGGATATATGAATATTGTTATTATAAATTAGCAGATGTCATGAGAAGACAAGACTATAACAATACAATATGTATTATGATTGACCCAGGGACATTGCAATTAAACTTCAAGCCTCAGGTTTGACCCATCGATTAACCCCAACATTAATTAATCACATATTCTCGACAAATCCTCACATATTTAACACGATATACATCAAATACTTGAAGCCGTCATTATAAATACCCAAATGAACTAATTTATTGTCATATATTTATTGAACTTTTATACGGAATTTTAAAATTATAAATTTAGATTTGAACAAATTTTTTCAATTGTCAATTCAACTGTTAAAAATTGCTGACTCAAATTAAACTAAATTTTTTTTATTTTGTCAAATTTGTCCGCTCGTTGTACGATTAAATGTAAAACATAATTATTTTGAATTATTTTTGTGTTGATGTATATTTAAAACAAAGCTATCAATTTAATTATATAAATTTAATTACAAAAGCTAATATAATTTAATTATAATACACTTGTTGCATAAATAAATTTCAATTAATTTTGACAATAAAAAAACAGTCAAAATTAACTGAAATTTAAAATGCCTGTAAAAAATCATTCATCTCTAAATCCATCAACGCTGTGTTTATTATTGAAAAGGCAAAAAATAAAATTAAAAAAACCCACTAGCTTTTATATAATAACAACATATTTTAAGTGACTTTAGTTTATATTTTGTTTTTATGATTAATTTTTAATATATTTTATTTTCTGTTTAATGTTGCAGCTGTCGGAACTTGAGCAGCGAGTTTTAGATGCCGAAGGAAGAGCAGATGAGGCAGAAGATAAGGTAATTTTATCAAATTTATTTTTAGAAAATAATATATAAAAATAAAAATATAATAATAAGGGTTGAAGAAGAAAAAGTAAAGGGAAGTTTTCTATTTTATCTTGCAACTGAATCATCGGTATAAAATTGATTTTACCACCTTTGTATTTAGGGGTTGAAAAATTGCAAGCTTACCGGCACTTGCTAAAAGCTTTGAGCTTTTTCTATTGCCTCCAAATGATTGTATCTTTCGGGGAAGCTTTCTATATGAAAACAAAATAGAAATATATCTAGAATTTTAAATTGGTCTTTGTTTGAGCTTTCTATGTTGTAATCCTAAAACTAATTTGTTTTTCTCTTTGCTTTTATGTATAACGAATTTTAATGAAAGTATAAATATTTCTACTGTAAATTTACCGGCTTTTTGTATGAAAATAATAATTAAATTTTCAATTTTCATTGTGCTCCATCGCGCACAATATAATGCGCGCTTCGCATTGATTTTTGCCAACATTGTAATATCAAATACTAAAATGGCAGATCCGCCACAGCCAACATTTCTTTGTTGTTTTTTTTTTCGGTTTTCATTAACATACAATTTATCACGTCACGTATTGTGAAATAATATATCAAAAGTATTTGTTATCTGCCTCAAAATGATAAAAAAAGAAAAAATTCAACAAAAACTTAGAGCATTATTTCGTTAGTGATTGTTCCACGTGACAATTTTTTTTTTATGTTATCGTTTTGCATCACGTTTTTCTATCAAAGTGTACATCAACGTGTCATCAGCTTGTTTTTTCATAATGCACCCCGCCAGGTGACACCGATGAAAGGTAAAAATTTACAATAAAAAAAACAAAAACAAAAAAGTATAGTCAAATTTTCAACTATTAATAATTTAAAAAAAAAAAAAAATTATTATAATTGTAATAATAAAATAAATATTAAATATCAAAGTAAATATTAAAATTTAATTTATTTAATAAAAAAAAAAAATAAAATAGACATGAATGAGTCGTCTACTGGCGCCAGTTTATTCGCCTATTTTAGTTTCAACAAATTTTACGTACCATGAAGATTTATTTTATTTTATTATTATAATTATCATCATTAGAATTTTTTTAATTTTATTTTCCCCATCATCATTCGTACTATTTGTCTTTTTTGTAAAAAAAATATAAAAAAAGGCCAAAATTTTGGCATTGAGCCAGAAAAACTTGATGACTAATTCAACTAACTGACTCTTCTGTCTTCCCTTAATTTGTCTCTTTGCAAATGAATAGAATAAAAAATACGATAACAAAAGTTGAATGACATTTAAAAAATTAATGAAAAAAAATAGAATATTAATCTATCTATCTATACAAAATAATCTGGATATTTAAAAAGGAAAAAATTCAAATTTAAATATTATTTTTCATGTCTGATTATTGTATGTTTTTACTACTAGCTATAAAGTATAACGTACTTGTCTCGTTTGTAATTGTAAACTATCAATTTTTTATATCTTTTTTATTGTTCACCCTCTTACTCCCACTATCCTAGTATTTTTATATATCTATATATATATTTTTTTTATACTGCCACCACTGTCGCCAGCCCTTTTAACAACACTAGGCGTTTAGTTTGGCCACAAGCCAGCATGACTCACCCAGTATCTGAGAAACCCCCACAGAAAGTACACTAAAAATCTACACGACAAATTCAGTTCAATTTCATACATTCACCAGTTTATACAGACTGTAAAACACTTTTACCCCAAGTTTATATTTGCATGGTTTTTTACTTTCTTGATGCTTCATTTCACTCCCTCGTTTGAGCTTCGTGTGATGCTCATCTGAATCAAAGCATTCATATTTTTTTTTTTAATTTTTCTTTCGTTACTCAGTGAGTTAACTATTTCATATCACTGAACTTGCTACCGTAAACATCAAAAGTTGAGCATTTTATGATTTACTAGTTAAAAAAAAAATATATAACTTCAGTGTATTCTAAAGTTTAAAAACATTTTGAGATTCAACAATATGGCATACTCATTTTGTGGTGAGAAACTATTTAAAAATTTTAATTTTTTCATCAATAATTCGACAGTTAAAATTAACTCTTTGTGTGTGTTTTTTTTTTAATTTAAAAAAATTCATGTAAAATGGCTTTTTGATATTTAAATTTCAAACGAACAGATGGTCAACAACCCCCTGCCCACCTTTAAATTTCCTCATATATTTCGAATATTTTAATTATTCAGTATTAAAATTAAATAAGAGTTATACTACTAATAATATATATTATTAATTTTAAAAGATTTATTTCTTTTTTGCTATAAAGAAGTTTGATAACTCTGTTTCGTATTGATTCGCTGGATGAGTAAGTAGAGAAGGAAAAAATAAATAGAAAAGAACCCTCGGGGTATCCACGATTTTACTTGCATGTACATAAGCAATATCGATTTTTGACAGCTGCCCCATGGACATCACCAACCCCACCATAATCATTACTATAGAAAATTAAATTCAAGGGTCAACGTCATCTTCAACAATAATTATTATGTTAATATATTTTTGTTTTAACAAGTATTATCGTTTATCTAAAATAATCATTCGATTAATTATTAATTTTGAATTTGATTTGTTATGTTAAAGGTTCGGATGATGGAGGAACGGTTAGTGAAGGGTGAATACAACAGTCTGAGTACAACTGGAGTTGAATCACCAGCTCATTCATCATTGGCATCAACTTCTGGTACCCAGAATGATAATATTGAAGAAGTGCATTGTGCTTGTATAACAAAATTAGAAACACAAGTTGAAGAACAGGTAAATATTTTATATTTAATAATAACTTGATTATAATTATTTTAAAATAATATTAATCGTTTTTTGTTTTAAATAGAGACAATTGAGACTGCAAGACGCAAGACAAGTTGAAGCCAAAGCAGCAAGAATAAAAGAGTGGGTGACAAATAAACTACGTGAACTCGAGCAACAAAATCAACATTTACGTGAACAAAATAATAAGTGTAATCAACAATTGGAATTACTACGCAATCATATTACCAATATTGGACTGAGACCACCAATTGTAAGTTAATTTTAAAGTTTGTTAAATTTTTTCTCATAGAGGTATCTTTATAACTCATCTAATTTTTAATTTAAATAAATTATCAATTTCGTGAGCATGAAAAATAAATGAAGAATCAACAGAGATGTATATTTTAAATTTAAAAATTAAAAGAAATTTAATGAATCAATAAATATTTAGATACCAACAACAAGAGCATCTTTGTCCCTTGAGGTTGATACAACACTCCGTAGACGTTCAGAAATTTTAGAAGCAACGCCACAAACAATATCAGAGAGCGTTCATCAAACAACCACTGGGGAATCAACACAAATTGCTACACGTCACAGGAGACATCTTTCTGCTTGTGGTACTATTCAACAACCCATCACAACAACCAACATGGATTCTTCAAGGTTATTATTTATTAATATTTTATAAAGCTTTAAATAATGGAAATAAAAAAAACGTAGAAATAAAAATGAAAAATTAGGAACGTCTGCTAGCTTTGATAAATTTTTGTTAAACGAAAAAATATAATATATTATTCATCCCTTGGGAGGTCTCGCGACGTAATAGTGGCTCCCGGAATAAATAGTGTGGTACCCTGTAACGTCCTGAGACTTCCTCAGTGGATACATCCTTAATTTTTGCCCCGATGAAATTAAATATATAAAAAAACTTTAAAACAAATTTCAAGAAAATATAAATAAATAAATAAACTTTATTTTATTTATAAATTTGGCATATAGGTTTTTAAATTTCAGCAGAAACATTGAAAAATTTCGTATGTAAATTAAAAATAAATTTTCATTATCAAAGATTACATTTTAAAAAAAAAAAAATTCAAACATTTTTTCCCCATAAAAAAAAGCATAATAATATTTATAAAAATTAATATTATTATTTTTATTTTTATAGTTTATTATCGGAGGAATTGGCAGCAGCAGTGGAAAATCTTGTAATGTTACCAAGTCTACCAGGAGTGTCAGAGAAAAATCGCGACAGTGAAAATTCCGAAACACTACATGATTATGCTGAAATATATACACCAAGTAGAGAAGGAGTTAATTGGACCGGTCAAACAAATGAAACAACAGCTCCAAGACCACCAACACCACCACTACATAGATTTCCAAGTTGGGAAGCAAAAATATATCAAGTTGCTGATGGAGGTTTGGGTATTGGACCACCGACAAATGATGATGCATCAGTTGCACCATCATCAACATCAAATACAAATTCATCAAAACATTCACATGGTCATAATTTAACTGCTCATAATTCTCAAGGCTATTGTGATATATCTGTGCCAGTATATGCAACAGTTAAAGGTAAATAATTGTTGTTGTATTTTTTTTTTTTCTTTAAATTAAATATTTAATTCAATTATTTTAGGTAGAGCAAGTCAAATACGATCTATGCCATTTGGTGATAGTTCTGATGACAGTTCTGATGGTGAAGAACATCCAAATCAAACAGAAACAAATACACGAATAACAAACAGTTCATCAGATAATACTGATTCATCATTGGGAAGTGGTAGTAGTCCGTCAAAGAGTATCAAAACAACAAGTAGCCTAAGTCCAGCGAAACGTAGCTCGAGTGGTTCTCCAAGTAAAAGCGTAAAACGTGGTGAGATATAATTATTCGTCAATTATTTTTTGCATTTAATTGGATGAAAACTGTATAACAACTTGTCGAATTTTTTTTTTTTTTTTTTTGATATTTTAGACACGTCATTGGAATCTGGTTTATCAGAAGACTACGCGATTCCACCAGATGCACTCAGTTCAACATCACTTGAGACAAGTATGCCAAGCTTATTAATGCGTGTATCTGGTGAAAGTCCAAAACGACTTGAGTCATTAGAAAAAACTGGTCATCTTGCAAAACTTGGTGGTAAATTAAAAACATGGAGAAAAAGATGGTTCGTATTGAAAAATGGTGTGTTAACGTATTGGAAAAATCAAAATGACATCAATAGAAAACCACAAGGACAAATATTATTGGATGAAGTATGTCGTATAATACGCGCTGATGGTGCATCAACATTTGAAATATCAACTGGTAAAAAAACATATTATTTAACAGCTGATTGTATTGCAACAATGGAAGATTGGATACGTGTATTACAAAATGTACAAAGAAGAAATGCAACAAAATTATTATTAAGTCGTGAAGATAATAAACCGACAATACAAGGATGGTTAACTAAAGTTAAAAATGGACACGCTAAAAAATGTTGGTGTGTACTAATTGGCAAAATGTTTATTTATTTTAAATGTCCAAGTGATACAAATCCAATTGGACAAATAAATATGAGAGATGCAAGGGTTGAAGAAGTTGAACATGTGTCAGATAGTGATAGTGAAGAAAGAGATACTGAATGTCCACACGAAAGAACAATTGGAATATTTCCAACTCATCAAGGACCAACGTATTTATTAATGCCACATAAACAAGATAAAGATAGTTGGTTATATCATTTAACTGTTGTATCGGGTGGTGGACCAAGTGATGGAACACAATATGAACAATTAGTACAACGACTTATGGAAACAGATGGAGATCCTGGATGTGTACTTTGGAGACATCCACTATTACTACATACTAAAGAAAATATTACGAGTCCACTAACTAGTCTTACGTCTGAGACACTACAGTCTGAAGCAATTAAATTATTCAAGGTATGATTTTAATTTCTATTTCTAAAATTCTTAAGAATAAAAAAAAAAATAATTCTAATTTAATTGATGGACATTTTAGGCCTGTCAGCTATTTATGTCAGTTGCTGTGGAACAAGCTGGCATTGATTATCACGTGGTACTTGCACAAAATGCACTACAACAATGCCTAGATCAACCCGAGTTGCAGTCGGAATTTATTTGTGCACTTGTTAAACAGACAAGTCGTCATACTCAGCAACGATTGGGCGTACAGGTAAAAAAGGCCGCCAAAATTGTCTCGCTGGGTACTGCGCGTGTTGTAAGTCTTGCTTGTTGTTTAACAAAATTTAATTTCATGTACTATTTTTTTATACTTAGTTATAATATTTCTATTTTGTGATATAAGTACATTTTTATTTGATTGACAAATTATAAACGAAAAATGTACTTTTTCAATATTAAATTATTTAAAATTTTAGTATTTCTTTTACACCATGAAATGTGTCAATAAAAAAATGGTACATGAAGTATCCTTGGTCAAGTATTTTACCATATATGGAATATACAATCCAACGTGAACTAACATTTTTTTTTTTTTTTTTTTAAATAATCATTTAAACTTTACTTTTCATTTCACCGAAAACTTAATTTTCCATTAACTTTTTCAAAGAATTTTAGGTAATACTTGACCAAGTTGATATTTTTATTTAATAACATATATTCACGAATTTTTTTTATTATTTGCTGCTTTTGAATGCGCTATATTGTGCGCCCTAATTTTATTATTGAAATAATATCTAAGTTGCATGTTGTGTTTGCGTGTTTATGTGTCATTATCACGCTCAATTGAGCCCCTCTATTATTTTTATAATCACAAATCACCTATTTTTCTTGTCATAACTCATAAGTCATAAACCCTTCACACGAGCTTCAAAATATTTTGGCGAATTTCACAAACTCAAATCAATTGATGTTATAATCAATTTAAAAAATAATATTTAAAATTCAATTTCAATTATTCGTCAAAATATTATTGAGCTTATTCACAAACACTTGCAGAATGGTATGTTGGTGTACATAGATAAAAATAAAAAATCCAAAAAAAAAATAATATATAAAAACACACAGAAAAGCTATTTTTTTTTTCTTTTTTTTCTAAATCAAACTCTTGCCTCTGATCAATTGATATTTTGCAATTATATAAAAACAAAAACAATTATAATTTAATTATTTTTTTTCTTATTTATTTTTTATTTCGTATGTCGCTTGAAAAAAAATTAGTTTAAATTTGTATTTTGATTTTTAAATTGCAATTAAATAGTAGATTCGAAAATGACAAAAAAAAAATTAAATTAAATTAAATATAAACCGAGTGAACCTCCATCCCTGCTTAATTATCATTTACAAGTGTCATGGATGGAGTGTCATACCTCCTAGTGCAAATTGAATTTAAATTGTTACCCTTGAGCTTATTTACCTTCCACCCTTATTTGTGTTTTGATTTTATTTTTCAATTTAAAACAAAAAAAAAAGAACAACAGCTCATTTATTTTTGTAATTAAAAATTTGTTTTATCACTTTATTATATCCCGACTGCAATTGTACCCAAACCTTTTGCATTTGCACACTAACTTGAGAAAATTATAAATTAATTATTCTCGTCATATCAGAGATGGGTCACATATGCAGGTATTATTATTAATTTATTAAATTATATATAAATCATGCTTATAATGATAATAATGCTCGGTGACATTATGACATGTTCAATTCATTATTCACTTGAATTATTATCGTCATCATTAATATAATTTGTGAAATAAAAAGAAAAAAAAAAAGAAAATAATAATGATAAAGCTTCAAAATTAATCAAGCATAGAGTCAAATTAGTTTCGCGATGATAATTAATTTTTTTTTAATAAATAAAATATCGAGATTAGGTCTGTGATGTAATTAAAAAAAAAAAAAAAGAAAAAACACGGATGTAGTAGTACGCCAGCATACCATATTGCAGCAGCTCCTACTGTGTGCCACGCAATCGCTCTTCACCTGTGATACGCAAAGCCCCGCTGCTAATGGTGGTGGTGAAAATGCAGATGCTCAATCAACTGCATCAACTTCTCACAGTCCTACGCTCACACAGGGTCATTCAACATCAAACATACTCGACTGCAAGACCAACCCGGCTCAATATGTATTGGTACAAGGATGGCAATTACTATCACTTGCTGTTTCATTATTTTTACCGAAAAATAATCGTCTACTGTGGTACCTGAAGCTTCATTTGCAACGTAATGCAGATTCAAAGTAAGTTTTTATATCATCAAACTAATGCAATTTATTTTTTAATTGATTGTTTATTTGTTGTTAGAACTGAATGCGGTAAATATGCAGCATATTGTGAACGAGCACTTGAACGAACATTACAAAATAGTGGAAGAGAAGTTAAACCATCACGAATGGAAGTACTATCAATACTTTTAAAAAATCCCTATCATCATTCTTTACCACATGCAATACCAGTACATTTTATAAATGGTACTTATCAAGTTGTTAGCTTTGATGGTAGTACAACAATTGAAGAATTTTTACATACACTTAATCAAGAAATTGGGTGTCGTGATGTACATCAATCTGGATTTACACTATTTAGTGATGATCCAATTGAAAAAGATTTAGAACATTTTATTGATTTACAATCAAAATTATGTGATATTATATCAAAATGGGAAACAGCATTACGTGAAAAAGGGTCTGGTAAATTTGAAAATACACGTGTTATACAATTAACATATAAATCAAGATGTTATTGGCGTGCAGCAGCTAAGATGGAAACAGATAGAGAACGTTTATTACTATGTTATCAAGTTAATCAACAAGTTGTACATGGTAAATTTCCTCTGAACCGTGAATTAGCATTTGAGCTTGCTTCATTAATGGCACAAATTGACTATGGTGAATATCATAATGACAAAGGTAGAGGTAGTGGTCAAGGCAGTAATCCAAATCATTTTGTATTACAAGCACTTGATAAATTTTATCCAATAAGATACCGTACAAATATAACTACCGAACAATTACGTGATTTACAAGAAAAATTACAAGACAAATGGATTGGCTTAAAGGGTAGAAGTGTTGTTGATTGTGTTAGAATATATTTAACGTGTACAAGAAAATGGCCATATTTTGGTGCAACACTTTATCAAGCTAAGCTAAAACAACACGAGCCAATAACATTATGGATAACTGTTTCTGAAGACAGTGTAACATTACTTGAATTACAAACAATGGCTGTTATGTATCGTTATAATTATTCAAATATTGTTACATTTGGTGGTTGTTTAGATGATTTTATGCTTGTTGCATGTCAAGATGATGGTGCTGCTGAACAAAAATTAATTTTTGCACTCAGCAAACCAAAAGTAAGCAAAGAAAATTGTTATTTCAACACAATAAATCATTAAAAATAATAAATATTATGTTTACTTTTTTTTTTTTTGCTACAGATTTTAGAAATAACACTACTAATTGCGGATTATATGAATGCACTGGGTCATACATTGCCAGGAACACCACAGATGAATACTCTGACTAGAAATGGATCTCATAGATCAATTAAATCAACAATGAGACCGGCAACTGGTAATTTTTCAATCGAATAACGATAAATATATAATAAAAAAAAAATATATATATTTTTTTTACAATTATAAATTTAAAAACAAATTATATTGTTCAGTATTATTATTAATTATTATTATTTTTATTATTATCATCAATTATATCTTTCTTTCTCGAAGGTTCGAGTTGTCTTCCAACGCAACCTGACATATTAAAATCAACGCCTGATCATCAAAGACCATGAGATTATACGCGTATAAAAATTTTTAAATATACAACGTAACATTTAAATAAGGGCACTAATTGAAATACACACTTTGGCACTAAATTAATATTAATAATAACACTGCCAATAAATAGTTGAATTGATAAACACAAAAACAATATATAGAAAAATATATATTGCGGTTTTTGTAAATATTTTATGTTAAGAAAAAAAATATTACTGCAGTATTTAGAACAAAAAAAATGATTTAAATAAGGCTAATTGCTGATACCAGTTTTAATACAACATGTAAATAATTAATATTGTCGTAATTTGTGATGTGTAGTTTTGAAATAATTATAGAGAGATGCAGGACATCGTACTCTTATTATTGAGTACACTATAATATTGTTAAATAACCGATTTTCTTGCCAATATAATAATGCGATTTATTAAAAATTTTTTTTTCATTATTTTTCTTATGATTTTTGTCTTGTGTAGCTAATTAAAAATTAATTGTAAATTTGATTGGATAGAAAGTACATTTTTTAAATTGATATTAAAATGTAGGATAAAATTAATTTTAAAAAGAAAAAAAAAAACATAAGCCATAGGTAATATCGTATTAGTTTTATACTTTAATACCGATTTAAAAAAAAAAAAAAAAAAAAAAAAAAAAAAATATATATAAAAA